>NQII01001788.1:230985-265633 GCA_002778355.1 Clitarchus hookeri
GGGGGGGGGGGTCAAAAATCTTCAAAAACTGCGTTACGTAATACTTGAACGCTCCCTTAACGTCTAGGTGTGGAAGTACTTACTCTCCGTCGCTACCAACTTCACTAGGCGTACGGCAGTCAATGTGCCCGTTAAAACACATGCAGGTAGGGGCAGTTACATTTTCCAAAGGTTGATTTCAAAAGTGCTGAAATAATCGTGAACAGCAAATAGTTCTAAGACTCGACGTTGTATTGAGATCATAATGTTTAAACTTATGACAAATCAAGTTGGATTTTTTTTTCTTTCAATTTTACACACATTAGAATACGAAATACCATTATAGTAAAACACTAAGTTCTTGATAATTTCACGTTTCCACTTGACCGAAGTAAAAATAAAGTCATTGAGGCCATGATAATGGCGAAGTGAGTGGAGAGATTTGGGCGGCTCTTTACATGGAGGCATTGAGAGCCGATGAGGGTGAAGCGAGGTGAGTATGGAGCGGAGGCGGAATGCAAAGGAAGGGAAACGATTCCCACATGCGAAAATAGAAAATACGGGGGCGACCCAGCCAGAAATCGAACCCGGTTCTCCTTGGCGGGAGCCGAGTAGTCTAACCACTACACCACCGCAGCCCCTCAATGGCGGAGGATACAAAATGAGCAGGGAGGTATATTTTAAGCAGGGCTTTCAAGATTGCTCAGTTGTTCGCGAACAGTGTATACACGTGCGAGCACTCTGACTGCGAACTCCGCCGTTGAGGTGCTGTTGGTAGCGTTGCTTCGTCTCAGCTGTTGTATCAAGGTTTGGTTTGCAACATCGACACTAGGCTTTTCAAGTGGTTTGTGGTTCTGGTTCCACCTCACACTGCGGGATGGCAGTGGTAAACCACCACGTCATCATTCTGCCTCTCAGAGCCTTGCGTGCGCCACTGTTCCCGGGCACACAACGCCCGGCTCAGAGCTGTAAGAATCGTCATCTGTTTGTATGGTTTTCCAGATTACTATCTTTTAATAGAAGCAAACTCTTCATCCTGAGTGGAAACTGAACCGAAACGAAAAATTGTCGTAATTATCCTCAACGAACGTTGCATTCCTCAATGCTGTTGTAATGCCGGGCCTCTAAAGCACACAGTGAAAAACAATACTTTTTTTGTCCATGTCGCGAGTCCTGCATGGCAGCGAATAAGCTGTAAACTCGGGAAATATCACCGGTACTCCGTCCGGAAGTAGTAATTAGCTTTAAATTCACTACATGAAGATCTGACCAGAGAATTAATTTAAAGGACTTCTGTAACCGCCTTCTTCCCTGTCTTTAATCGAGGTGCGTGTTTCTGAGCAGATGTGGCGTTGAACGCCTAAACCTCTTTCTCGAGGACTTAACAACACTCAGCGCTGTGGCTGGAATGAAGTACACTTCCTGCCATGGACGTGAACACTTTGCTTGTTCGAAACTAATGGTGGTGTTCAAACAGGAAAGGAGGACCAAAGCTATTTCCCCGGTCTACGAACATTTACATTACGCAGCGAGCGGCGTGTACGCGAGTTTCTCAGTATTTTACTTACTTCTTAGCACACAAGCGGTATTTGTGTTTCTAATTGGTGATGTGATGCGCAGGAAACGTGAGTTGTCTCACTTTCCTTAAGATTACGTTAGATAGGCTTTTCAACTACGTTGTTATTTTTGGTTAAAAGCTCGGCAGAAAGGTCGCCAATACAGAGCAGCCTATTTATAGAACACTTGCACATATGTACTGTATATATACTTGACGAACATTAGACAAAGTACAAACTTCCGTTAATTAAATATGTCAACATTCACTTAAAAAGTGCTAGTTATATTGCTTGTAAAAAATTTAAACAAAGCTTGCTATATAGGCCTCAAATGTAACCGTAAAATCAAGATGAACATCATTAATGAACAATTAACACTTGATTAAAACTTGCATTGCCAAGTAAATAACCATACGTACTGTGACATAATAGTGCTTGTGGTGGTTCGAGTCTGTGCAAGTTCCAAACTTGCAAAGTTTTTACAAGGAACTAATAAGGTTGTACAGTGTGTATATAACCTATTCAAAACCTTCCATGTAAACATTTTTGTGAATTATTAACCATACGGCCTATATATATCTCTCTCTACATATATACATATAGGATGTATATATACATATACAGTATGTATATATATGTATACATATACAGGATGCATATATAAACAGTATGTATATAAATTCGGCTAAAAACCTCGGCTGCAGTTTAATCACTAAAAAGTAAGTTGAAAACATATATACGACTTATGGTCTAAAGTGAATACTAAGGTTGGTACACGTCCTTGAATTTGGACCTGCAACACTTGTTTATTGCAAGTATTGGAGATAATATTTAAGATGAAGCACCGATTGTCTGCATAATGGTTAACTGAACAAAGATCTTCAAACACTACAACACTTGTCGCAGTCATCAAATTATTTCATGTAAATAATCACTGTCACTACCACTAACATCCATGTCATGGCAACATATTCGGCATTTAAAGAATGGATGATTAATTCCCATGTCACAATTAACAAAAAATGTCACCTTGTGTAAATACCCCAAAACCTCGCCGTTTTCGTGTAATTCGTGTTTTGCATTCAAAATAATATTTGTAATACCTGGCAGGTGATGCACGCACAATACCCAACAACACACTTTTGCGGCTATTAAAGGGAGGGGAAGATTCCAGACAGAGGTATTACAGTGGTACTGAAATATACCTTTTCTTCTATTACAACTTCAAAAATGTGTACAGCCCTTACAATTAATTTAAGACCATTTGTCATATATAGGTTTTCAAATTTAATTTTCGTGATTAACCTGCACCTGAAGGTTGTCTGTCGAATTTAGATACCTCCTATATACATATATACATCATATATATACACATCCTGTCTATATATACATATTGTGCATATATACCTACACACCTGTATATATATGTATATATACAGGTGTGTAGGTATATATGCACAATATGTATATATACACATCTTGTGTATATATACCTACACATTCTATATATATATATACGTATACACACATCCTAATTTAAAAACAATAGAATTTTCACAATGGCGTAGAAAAAGGGGTGCGCGTTAATGATTGTAAACTGAAATGTACACCCATTTCCAGCTTCTCTAATACTATTTAGGACTCTCTCTTCGAAAACCTGAGATACATAATTACAGAGAACGAATTTTTGGGGGCTCCGGTTTTAACTTTATGCCCCTTTTAAACATTCTGAACTACCTGTTTCAAATTCGGCAAAAAAAAAGAGCTTTAAAAAAATACTTAAGCTACTTTTAACGAAATCTTCACAGCATTTAAAGTTTACGTTTTCGTCAATATCTTGAATACGGTTATATCGGACTTTTCCTTGAAATGTTCCTATAGAACATGAATGTTCCTATAGAACATGCATGTTTCGCAGCACCCTAAAATATGCTTCATTATTAATTTCCGAAAAGTTTACACACGCACACGCACGTTCACACCATGTGCATTCATACTTACACAATGTTCTTTATAACTGCTGGTCATTCCCAAATCACTGTAGCTACTGCCGTGATCGGCAGCTACACTTTCTCCAAGTTCAACACTCCCTATTGCGCCATTTGAAACCCACTTATGCCTCTACCCTCTGATAACTCTTTTGTAAATTCTTGAAAATAATGCATCCCGCACTGTTTTAATTATAATTTAGCATTTGTGTTCATGCTCGTGAATTTATTATAGTAATACACACCACGAATCACCAAAAAATTTCACCGAAAATATTTAGAAAATGAAAGGTGCTATTTATGTGCTGGGTTCACAGAATTCAAGTAGAGAGAAGGGATCACAATTACAGCCCAGAATTATAATGTGTAATTCTTGAACAAAGTTACACTTTTCCAAATGTAACAATGCATATTTGCATCAAGAAAACAAAACTATAGGAAATTAGAATGTAGATGGTATTTATTGTAAGATTATAGTGTAAGTATTTGACGTGCTATCGTAATATCACAATGTTAAATACCTAAAATTCTCTGCTCCATTTAACTGCTTAGTTACTAGCCAACTATGTGCGTAGTGTGTTTAGATTCAGTTTCCTTTACACTGAAAGAATTGGGACCTCTTTACCAGTACTTTATGGCAGTTCATACTACATAGGTGTAGGACGTGCTGGAAGATGGTATTTACAGATGCTGAAAAAGCCGACATGCGCATGGGGTGTGAGGAATGTAGAAATATGCTGTTAGTTCTTGTAAGGTGTACGCTGAATGATATCCCAATAGATTCAATCATCTCGACAATTATTTGCGAACCTCTTTAAACATTTGCGGGATACTGGAAGTGTAACACCTCGAAAACGTAACAGACACAAACGAGTGACCAGAGAAGAGGGTAGAACTAATATTCTAGCTGCATTTGCTGTACATCCGCAAGTTAGCTCCCGTGCAATCGCTAGAGGGATTGGCATGAGACAAGCAAGTACTACGTATTCTACACTGTCGTCTTAAGTTCCATCCGTACCGTGTCTCCCTCCATTAAGAGCTACGTGGAAACGATTTTGAGAATTGTTATCTTTTGCACATGAGCATTAAGACATAATACACCAGATATTCCATGTATCTTGTTTAGCGATGAAACGGCATTTACAAATCATGGCCAAATCAACCTGAGAAACATGCACTATTGGTCAGTAAACAATCCCCATTGGCTTAGTCAAGTGGAATGTCAGCGTTCATGGAGTATAAATGCGTGGTGTGGAATAATGAACCATAATCTCATAGGCCCGTTATTCATAGGAGGAACACTGGATTAACAAAAGTAGGTCGACCTCCTAACAGATGAACTTCCACAGATGATAGAATACCTTTACTGTACGAGCATATGTTGTGGTATCAGCATGATGTTTGTGGAGCGCATAGTACAAAACGGACTACAGCTTGTATTCACCGATTGTTTCACAATCGTTAGATTGTACGAAGTGGACCTGCATTTTGGCCTACACGTTCGCCAGACCTGACCACTTCAGATTTTTTCCTGTGGGGAACGCTAAATAACGCTGTCTATAAGGACATGCCGACTATACCAGAATATATGAAACAACTTATTACATCTGCCAGTTCTGACATTTCTGCTGAAATACTTCAGCTTGTGCAGTAATCTTTACATGACAGACGGGAAGCTTTTATTGTAGCTGGTGATAACAATTTTGAACAGAATCTGAGGAGGACAGTTTTCTCTTTCTCCTTCAGAACTCACAGAATTTGTTTATTCACTTTTGTATTTCTTATGATTGTAATAATACTTGGTAAAGTAAAATCATATTAATGTACAAGATTCAACTTGTGTTTTCTTGCACATTCAGAAGAAAACTCCATACATTAAAAGAGAAAAGAAAACATACGAACAGCATAGTCTAGTAAATAATCAGTTAAATGGAACTGTAAGAATATAACATTATCATAATAAAACATCATGTAACTACTAGCATTAAATAAGACACCATTGACTCTAATTTCGTCTGGTTTTAATTTCCTAATATGAATAGGCATTGTTCAATTTGAAAATATGTTACTTTTTTCAAGAAATACACATTCCAATAAGTATTTAAATCTGTGTGTGGGCTGCAATAATGAGCTCTTCTCTAAACTTCAATTCTGTGAAACCAACACATCAATAGCACATTCTATTTCGAAATATTTGTGGTGCAACTTTAATGTGATTTTCCCGGTATATTGTCATACATATTAAGGAATGGGATTTAGCCTCACACCTCTCACCCCTAATTTTAAACACTAGCATAAACATGCCTGTTATTCGTAAACTATTATGAGTTTGTTAATAGGTTTTGCATGCGCCTTTCTTCTTCTGGCTTCAATTATTTTGTATAAGTTCTGTCTTTACAAAATACATTACTTCTCTTTTAAATCATTATTTTGACATTCCTAACGATTTCAAATGCAGCCATTACATTTGTCTTTTGTTATCCTGGGCGACATCAGGTATAGAAAGGGCATGTACTTACTTGACAGCCGCCATTCTATAATACCTCTACTCTTCTCCTTCCTTCCTCCATCCTTTAGGCGCGTGTTTGCGTCAAGTGCCATAGCCCTACCTCACACGGTTCACAACCTTTGAAAAAACTGTCGTTACCTGAAACCGCATACAAATTGTATGCAAACACACGAGTAAAATGCATTTGTGACCAGATATTGTAGCCAGAATAGTTCCGCGGGCAAATACAGTACATAAACTAGTGTTAGTTATAATGTAACGTAGAACAGTCATCAAAATGTGTGATAATCTTGTTTGAATTAATTAAAATTTGTTGTTTTTTACAAGGGAATTTTTTTTACTAACAGCAATGCAATTAGTTCACTGCCGTATTTAATTAAGTTTGAATTACTTTTAAATTTAAAAATAATATATTGCAGAGGTGGCAGGTATGTTCCGATGTTGCCAACAGAACAGAGAACAGTAAAAGTTTTATCACACTAATAGTAAAAGTATTCCCGCTGGTCAAATGCGTAATCTTCCACGGAAATGCACCGCACTGTTATGGCGAAGTCACACCAAGCCCAAATCTTCTTTCAAATGAGGTATATTTGTAGTCTTAACGTGGTAAGTGAATGCTGTTAAAGTTTGTGTTTGTCATTTACTGAAATATGATACATTGAGGAACAGTACAATGTAAGAAGCCTAAAGTAAAAGATTTTCAGATGCGACAGTACATGGAATAAAATAAGCATGTTGTTTAGAATGGTTACCGTCTACTGTCAGTTGCAATACGCATCAACTATATAGGATGGTTTTTAAATTGGTTAAATTCAGTGGCTCTGGAACAATTTTAAATTGGAGTGTACGTCTTGAGACCCACGTGTCTAAAATTGCCGAACATTTTTTCAGATGACTGCGAGAAACGATGGCGGGGAAAGGGAAAGAGTACTCGGGAGATTTTCCCTCTGGTATAGTTTCTTTTTTAATTCAATTGTTAATATTACACATAAATTTTCTCCTGCAGCAGTTCGAGAAATCTTGCTGAGATTAAAGACTGCTGTAGCTGCTGAATTTTTTTAAAAATACTACAAGGGTTGACAATAGAATTTGGGGGAGGGGGAGAAATGCGCACCTGTAACCCTCTGTTCCAGTGCCGTTAGTTATAGGGCACTTGCTATACACACTGACAGACAAACGTGAAATGCTTGTTGTTCCTAGGAAGGTGGCGGAAGTATCGCACTGACACAGGAAACATTTCGGAGCAGTGGAATGTCAAGCCACCAGAGCGGTGTAACTTCACCGGGGGCTGTTGTGGCGAGACAAACGGGATGAGTTTGCTTTTCCGTTAGCAGCGCGAGCCACATTAGGAAGCTCGTTAGGCGGCCAGTGCGAACTGCATTCCTAGACGAGCAGACGCCTTCTTTCCCATTTCTGTGCGCTGAATGCGGAGCCGTTGCATAAGGAACATTTTCCAAACTGTTGCCTCATAAATTATCTCCAAACACATCAGACTAATATCACAGATTTCTGGAAGCCAACATACAAAAACTAATAAAATGCAATCCTATATATAAAGCATATTTATGGCTACTTACAACTTTTCTGAAGCCCTGACAAAGTTCTACTTTCAAGCTATTCCGCCGCCTCATGAAAACTAAGCATAGTTACCTGCAAGTCGAGAAAATTACACTAAAATGTCGGCGAACCGCATTTCTGCGCAATCACGTCAGCAATATTTTGCATGGGAACTATTTCTTACTAGCTACTACCACCATTCACAATTTCTTCCTGTGTTTTTTCGTATTATTTATAAACTAAATATTTCAATTTATGGAAAATTATAAGTAAAAGATTACTTTAACCAAAAGTAAGATACGTTTATGTTAACAGATGTTTAAAACGCTTGTGTTACGAGGCATTTTAGGAGAGAACCAAACACGTTATACTGGTGTATGGAATGATTTTTGAAAGCTTTGATTCAAAAAGTGTGAAGTTACTGTGAATAGACTAAAATGGTTTCCGCCAACTTTCTGACATTTTTTTTTATTTTGCCATATTGTCGTATTCATTCGCATATCATCTTGCGCCGCCATTATCATACAAACATTTACGTTGTCAGAAATAGCTCCACAAAAATACATCACTCTGGTAAAATATCTTCTCTTACTGTTAGTAAAATGAGTTCTACAGAGTTTACCTCTCTCCATTTTTCTGTTTTGGCTACCATCAAACAGTAATCTGTGATTAAACTCTGTAACGTTAATTTATGACCCACGTTCCCTTACTTCCTTCTTCAGCCTACTGTGTATTAATTCATCCCCACAATACTGCAATCTGATTATCACCTAATACCTGTTCATGAATAATTCTGTTAATAACTTGTCGGTCCACCAGAGCGTGTGAAACCCCGTATTTCTGAAGTTTAAAAGTAAATTTTAATAACGTTTATCATTTTATTGCTGATAGCATGGCAAATTATTAAATTTATTAACATCTACGGTTTAAGACTTGAAATGAGTAATACAGCAACAAGAGGGAAAAGTCATGGCACAGGTAATGTGGCCTGTATTTGACTGTTTATTTCTTGTGTCAGCTGTTAAATGCTCTCTAGCAACTCTCCTGATGAAAATGTTGTACCCTATTATCTGCTGTCTAGTATAAGATAAAAAGTACCGTATCCCAATATTTTCGTGTACTGGTATTGTATTATTTTTTATTTTTTGTAGTATTTGATAGAGATAAATCTAAAGATGTAAAGTATAGTGACATACCTATTCGACACGTACAGTAGAGCTTTTCAATATGGCGTTCATCGCATATGACTAAATTTGATACGTAATGAATTCGGTAAACTACAAGTTATTTATTTTCGAAATAATCTAAAATTTACTTTGAAATATTGAAAAAATTAATACTTTTTTTTTTGTGGACGCTATTATGTGCAAAAGGGGAGAGGGGTTCTATCAGCCCTTTTTCTCCTTGCAAATCGTTTGTCTGACATTTCCCAAAATTTATTTTACACTTTGTCATTGATTACTTAAAAAAAGTACCGTAGTTATACACTTTTCATTGGTTTTAGTATGTTGGTTACGTAAATATAGTTAGCAGCCTAAAGAACAGCGGTTTTATATTCATCCGAAATGCCACAANATACTTTTTTTTTTGTGGACGCTATTATGTGCAAAAGGGGAGAGGGGTTCTATCAGCCCTTTTTCTCCTTGCAAATCATTTGTCTGACATTTCCCAAAATTTATTTTACACTTTGTCATTGATTACTTAAAAAAAGTACCGTAGTTATACACTTTTCATTGGTTTTAGTATGTTGGTTACGTAAATATAGTTAGCAGCCTAAAGAACAGCGGTTTTATATTCATCCGAAATGCCATAATAGAAGTACCTACAGTTGGCATGCCACCTTCCCTTTCCCTTCCCCCAAATGACGGTTATAACGGACACCCTTGTTAGTCTACTTTTCATACTCGGTGAGANCACCTTCCCTTTCCCTTCCCCCAAATGACGGTTATAACGGACACCCTTGTTAGTCTACTTTTCATACTCGGTGAGAAAGCAACAACGGATAACTGCCGTAAATACCTGTACTTTCACCGTCCGGTAACATGAACTTCCGAACGAACATTTCCAGTTGTTCACCTTGTCTGGAACATGCTCGTGTTCACAGCGCGATGGTTAACTTTTCAGCCCCATGCTCCATTGTTTAGTTTAATGTCGTGGTTGCACGTTCCAATCCCAGACAAACGTCACTGCGACTTCTAACGTGTGCGACTCGTAGCTAACGTCGCCCATTAGGTTAACGACAGGCTCACATGTGCCGTGGCTCATTTTGCTTCAAAAATTTTATGGCGATGTAACTAATCAATCGCATTCACACTATAACTCAAACGCCCCCAGTGGTTTAAACGGACTTCGGAAATGGACGAGAATAACTGTGGACAGATAGCAAAATTTTTATAAACAGAAATAACCAATTTAAAACTAAATAGGCTCATAATATAATTATCTGTTTAGTGACGGATATAAACATGACAAGTTTAAATTATAAATGAAAATGATATGGACTGTTAATGACAACAGCCGGGTTACTCATAATTGTATTTAAAAAAAACTTTAATTCCTCGATAGTTGTGAGAAGAACAGAGTTTCGCTTTAATCCGTATTTTGTCATTTATATAACAAAAATTAAATGTTGTGAATAGTTCCATCGCTTGCATTTCTCTGTGATCTTCCTTGTCGAAATTTGTAAACCCCACAAAATGGAAAACGGTCGCAATCCAAGTTTGCTTATTAATTATATTTTTTCTGTCAGTTTGGCACTGCATTATAAAAGAAAATTCTCGACTACTACTTTTNAAGTTTGCTTATTAATTATATTTTTTCTGTCAGTTTGGCACTGCATTATAAAAGAAAATTCTCGACTACTACTTTATGTGTAATCGCTACACGTTTGCAGTTTTTTTCAGTGCGGTTGTCAAAATTTTAGAGTAAGCAACTGCAACACCAACNTGTGTAATCGCTACACGTTTGCAGTTTTTTTCAGTGCGGTTGTCAAAATTTTAGAGTAAGCAACTGCAACACCAACTGGTACATCTTGTAAAAAAAATTGCCACTTTCATCGGGATTCCTCGAAAAATGACGAATCTGACGATGCAAAATGGCTAGCGACACGTCATTTTATAAACTGCCGATTAATCAAATCACTGATTACGATAAAAAGATTATCGCGCTTTTCAAACCCGCGATTCATAATGGCTTTGCTTAAAAATGCAAACATTTCCAATTTTACATAATGAAATTTTTTTTTTGGTTATACATTTAAAATTTATTTCGTTTTATGTGGATAGGAGTACTATATTAATTTAATGGCCAAAATAATTGGAATAGCTATCTTCTGCCTAGGCCACGGCTTTTTAAACAATGCTACAGTGAACTTTTTTTTTCTTAGAAAGTGCTCAATACTTGGAAAGCGTGGTTGCATTTAACTCAAACTTTTTACGTCCAAATGGCTGCAGAAGTTTTCTTTTTCAAATGTGTGCTTTTGAGAGCGAAAATGGCTACAGCGGAAGTTTTTATACTCCAGTATAGTGTATTTAAAGTAGAACAAGTACGTGCAGCAAGCATTTATCTATACTGCGGCGTCATAAACTGACAGGGTCTCTGGTCCAAGTCTTATAAAGACGACTACGTCAACAGGAATACTGTACGCCACCAGTTCAGTGGCTTGAGCGTAGATGCGGTGAGATGCTGCTTTAGGCCATTACACACAATGAAATATTTATTGAATTCATTTATTTTAATTCAGTTTATCGAACTATAAAATCACTTCATTTGCTTTTCAATGAAAAGCATTCTTGGTTAAACCACAAACAATTTTCTTTATATTATTGTAAATTTTCTAACAAAAATATGCGTACTTACTTTTTACCAACTTTAAATGTGTGCACATAACTCTATTATTATGAGCTCACTTTCTGTAAGAAAAACGGTGATCGGCGATTTAAATTTGGAATTAAAGAAAATATAGAACACATTTTTAAACGAAAATCTTGCAGGAAAACGAGACAGTTAAGTAATTGAAAGAGAAAATGGCCGCGATTATTACGTTAGTGTGACGTCACATAGCATTCAATGAATTGAATTTAAAAAAAAAATTACGGTGATTAGAAGAAAAGGTTGATCGTGTGAAACTGCTTTTATACAGTCTGTCTCAAACGAGTGAGTGAACTTTTTCTACAGTTTTGAAATCATTCTTGTGCACAGACATTTCTATCAATAGCAAACTATTTCTGTTGACATGAGCAGGTTGCCAGTGAGGTCAGTGTGCTTATGTAAACGTGACCTGTGATAAGGGACAGACTGCTGTATCCAGGACTGCCTTTATAACTGTCAAGAAAGTGCACTCTTTCGTGAGACAAACTATGTGCAGTGAAGTCTGCAAAAAGGGGCCAAGTGTGACATCTTCCCCTCGAAAAATCCTACTAAATGGGGCCGCGGTGGTGTAGGGGTTAGACTACTCTCCTCCCACAAAGACTAACCGGGTTCGATTCCCCGGCGGGATCACCCCCGGATTTTCGTTATGGGAATCGTGCTGGAAGATGCCACTGGTCGGCGGGTTTTCTCGGGGATCTCCCATCCCCCCTTATATTCCGGCGCTGCTCCACCCTCACCACGCTTCGTCATCATCGTCTCTCAAGACCTCAATGTAAAGAGCCGCCCCAATGTCTTCACTCACTCACTCATTCACTAAAGGTCCCCAAGAATTCACGTGGTATAATTGTGGTTTCGTACTTTACGTACATTTAATGTCGTTGAATAGTGTTGTACGGTATTTTTGCAATAGTATACATAGGTGGTTCATGATGAAGTGAGCACTCTTGAAATCAACCTTTGAGAACAATCACTGCTCGTAAGTGTATATACAGAGAGAGTCAGGTAATTGGTGGATACGGACTGCACCATACGAATCTGTAATCAAAACTAAGTAGAAAATAGTAGTTGGTAAGAAAAAAGCGTAAAAACGAGAAAAACGACGTCAAAGTAGATGAAATGAAATTATTTCACGTTAAGCACAGCACACAGCGAAAGGATACGAAACGTGGAAACGTCATAACACGCGTTCGTAGGTTGCTCTGCCCATAGCAATGCACTTTTCCGCATGTTGGATGCATGCGGCATGCACGGAGCTTGGCCGCAGGATGCACCCATGACCATTGCCATGTCCCAGTACTCACTGCACGTGAACTCCATGGCCCCGTTGGCACTGCAGAGCTCGGCTTGTTCCATCCCCATATGCCTTACGACCGACACGTTAGTTGCAGCATTGCCACATCACCTCACCTTTATATGATTGGAATGTCACATGATTGATATGGTTTTTGGACATTTAATGTCGTTTTTTCTCGAAAACGAATGGTCTCGTGCCTTTTTACAAAAGAGTATTTTCAACTTAGTTTTTATCACAGATTCGTTTGGTGCAGTCCGTACCCGCAAATTACCTGACATTCTGTATTTTCATGTAATAATGACCGCGATACACAGTCGAGTTGGCAGCGATCTACGAGAAGTTGTTCCATGTTTCAACGTTTTACTAGTCGTTAAGATAAATATCGTTGTCACATGCATTTCAGTTCATTTTCGTGTGAATGGACGGAAGTTCACGAAATTTTCATCGAATGAAAAACATTACTGCTGTAGTATGCTGTAGAAATTTGGATAAATTCTGTTCTGCCATTGAGTTTCATGTCTATTATTTTTGTTACTAGCAACGCCCACAATTTGCTAGTACGTGGTTTTGTATTTAAATATTGATTTGTGAGGTATTTAAGCATTTAACTCATAAACTTTGTTAAGCATTATTTATAGTTTATTTAACGATTGTTTCAAGCACGTTGTCTTCTGTATGAAGGAGTAAACACACCTTGGTCTCTAAAAGCGGGTCTTTATGTAAGTGTGAGCGTTATGGCTTGTTCGAAACGTACTTGCCGTTATTTTTATAACGGAAAATAGAATTAAGTTTTACTGTTTTGCTATTCTGTTGACAACATAAACCAAACAGGTCTTTCAAAAGTGCTCATTTTACCGTGAACCAACTTTGTATATTTTTTTTTTTTTTAAGGTGTAGAACAGACACAATAGTTGTATAAATTAATTTTTGGAAAGGGACACTTTATCGAGCACCGGGTGTGGAAAATTCTCTTCATTAAGNCCCCCAACATAACCTGAGAACAATTCCGACGCCTCCGATTTTCTGTCACCCTTACCGCTCCGCACTTCTAAGCCTCGCTTTAATAATTATTAAGCACAAGTTTGCAATCAGTTTTGAGACGAAAAATTACATGCCAAGGCAAGTGGGATATATAACTTTCATCACATCACGTAAATTTTTCAACAGCATTCCGAAACCTTTCAACAAGCCCTAAACCGGCATTTTCGCTGTGATATAATCTCAAATATTCTGCGTAAATATCTACGAAACCAGTATAGTCCATTCGTTCATGGTTACCTTAATCTTTTCTCAAGTCCTGCTAAAGGTTTACTTCCAGGCTATTCTTTCGTCTCGTGCAAACAAAGTTTAACCAAGTAGAGACAATTACAACATATGGAAAACGCACCGCATGCGTGCGCCCTCAGGTTAGTGATAATTTGAATGAGGACGATTTATTACTAATCGTTACAAACACATCTATTTTCTCTCTCTCTCTCGATCGATCAATCGTATTAATTACAAAAATTAGAAATAAAATCATATAATTCGTACATAAAATATAAGCAAAGGTTCAATTTAACCAAATATGAGATACATTTATGTTATCATAAATATAAAGCTTTTGTGATACACGATATATATGGGAAACAGCGTAACACGACCAACATGGGATCGTTTGTCAAAGGTTTGATTTAAAAAGTGTCAAGCCACTTCATATACCTTCGTTTGCGGAATATACCAACCGTCTAAGAGATAGGTGAAGCACTCGACAGAATTAACTAAAAATGTGTATGTAATACCGGATAATAACTCCTTCTCCCATTTATGTTTAGTTTTTTTAATAATTATAAATATACTAACTTTCATTAAACATTGAATTTTGATCGTACCGTGCCGTTCAAAACGTCAAGAGAATTCTGGACCCCTCCTGACTCAGTAAGACTTTTTCTCATTGGTTGAGCAAGCCACAGTTCGCGATATTTTCGTATGCTTTTGAATACAAGTAGTTTTAATGTTGAGTTTCCAGGTGCGTGCATGTCACGAGAAATATTCTAGTACACGCGCACACAAACTGTTATCTCGGTAAATGCGCTATCGATCGTACTTTGCCCGGGACAGTATTTTGTTCTCTCTGTCGGGTTGTGATTTGACCGTTGGATCTCGTTGCGCTTCAAAGGTCGCTGACTGTAGAACCGGCCCTTATAAAGGGGAATGTTTGGTCAGGGGAGGGGAAGGAGGAAGATGGGCGCGCCGCGACTACAGCGCTCGCGGCGGACGGCGGCCAAACTAGGTCTCTTTGGCGGCTTTTATGTAGCGGTGCCGGCGGTTAGCGATCACTTGCCGCTCGAGTGTGGAATACAGTTGACGTTGTTTGTTCGCCGTTCTACGCAGCAACCACTCCAGACATGGACGCGTTCCTCAACAAGAAGTACAAGCTCGCAACTTCCGAGAACTTCGACGAGTACATGAAAGTGCTGAGTAAGTTTGCACAAACTTTTTGAAGTTTTGCCGGGATTTTAATTAATAGAGTTCGCACGACGTCTGAATATTAAGTATGGCCTCGTAACTAGTTTTTAAAATTCCTCTGCGTGCATATTTTTGGAGTTGCCTTTGACAATTGTATTAACACTTAAATGGAGATAACTAAACTATTGCTATTGGCGTAAATGACGAGCGGTTTACAAAATTGCAGACTTGTAATAAGGAGTTGGGCACCGAGCAGTAGCTGAACAAAAATAACATATACTTATATTTTTTTCAAATCTGAACTGAAATGTGCGAAGTTGAGTTTTATTCGCACTACGGTAANCATATACTTATATTTTTTTCAAATCTGAACTGAAATGTGCGAAGTTGAGTTTTATTCGCACTACGGTAACGAGCAGGCAAATAAAAATAAATCTCATTTTTGTATACTATTAAGTATGATTCGGCTCACTGTCAAATTTTGCTGATTAAGTTTTGCATTGTGTAAATCCCTTTAGGCTGCAACTTTCTCCGGNAACGAGCAGGCAAATAAAAATAAATCTCATTTTTGTATACTATTAAGTATGATTCGGCTCACTGTCAAATTTTGCTAATTAGTTTTGCATTGTGTAAATCCCTTTAGGCTGCAACTTTCTCCGGTCACAGTTTTGACAGTTTTGTACTGGGCCATTTAAGACACTAGCATAGCTGCAACAATTTATTTAAATAGTATTGTTTCATCAAAGGTTAGCAAATTGAAACTTTAATATCGGTTAAGGTTACTCCAAAAGTTAATTCTTAATGCGGCGTCCTCTCGGATATAGTCCATGCATTTTCTTCGAAGGTTTTGAAGCGAACCTTTAAGATATAACCATAGGCTTAACATGTCTACCTTTTTTTCTTTCAATAACTAGTATACCGAAATTAGTTAACACTGTGATTAACTTAAAAGCACTATTCTTGAATAAATAAAAAATTTATTTGGCGTCTTCTATAGCTTATGTTTATTTCGTATTAAATACGAACTAAACGGTGAGAGCCGATATGTGGTTGGCAACCGCTAGTAAGAAATAGTTAACAGTTAAATATTGTTTTAACGTAGGTTTTTGTATGGAATTTGTAAATTAAACGTTGCCAATTGCTATATTAGTATGTTAGGTAGCATTGAAGGAAACTTATTTCATAGTTAGTTTAAAATATCTGCTTAAATTACCGAGCGTAGGCCCTAGTGACATGGTGGTTTTTTTGTCCTAGGAATAAAATACAATAGGCGGGCTCTTTCTCCCGGAAAGTTTCGCAGCGCCTGCAATAGCAGTAAAATTAAAAGTTTTAAATTTTACCATATTTCGTACTTGCTTTCAGCAAAAATTATTTTTTAATTTGTTATTTACAATTTGTATAATTGAATGCTTGTAATATATTTAAAGTGGTGGCGGGACAGTTACAAATGCCAGTTTAAAGAAGTGGTGACATTGCGTGTTTCTGAACGAAGCTTCAAAGTTCGTACTGTAGTGGTTTAATTTTTTTTTAAAAACCACCTAGGCAAGTTATGATGTGAGGTTTTTCTAAGACTGGAATCAATATATTGTAAAGTGCGTTTTGACCGCTTTGCGTATTAGCAATACGTAACGTTGAACCAGTGTGCGTGNAACCACCTAGGCAAGTTATGATGTGAGGTTTTTCTAAGACTGGAATCAATATATTGTAAAGTGCGTTTTGACCGCTGTGCGTATTAGCAATACGTAACGTTGAACCAGTGTGCGTGTGATTGCAAATATCTGTAGTGTGGAATTTACGGCATTTAACCATTAACTGTTTTTAATAAGAAATCTTTTGAANGTGTGATTGCAAATATCTGTAGTGTGGAATTTACGGCATTTAACCATTAACTGTTTTTAATAAGAAATCTTTTGAAAGTCACTTCTATCGCATCGTAATCTTGCTCTAGGTGTTTAAACACAATTTTGGAACGTGCTTAAGTTTCTGTGATTCGAAAGATTGCCACAACCCTAACAAAATACTTAGTCCAGCTAGATAAATTTAAATGATAAATTAAACCTAGAAAACTGGAAGTACCAACGTATATAAAATTGAGCAGAATAAAAGTATATTCGTTAATGTTCACAATCTTTTAAGTTTGTCGTTGCTACGTACAATAAGAAACAAGACTTGCGTGCTTGAATTCACGCTATCTCTGGACTGGTTGTCACTTAATTTTATTTTTAGTTGAACTAAGTTCTTATACTAAACAGCCCAAGTCATAAAAGTTGAATAATTTTTGTACCGCGCAGTTATAACAGGGTTAAATAGTGGCAGCAAAATATTAGTATATTGTGTAACGTGCTATGTCTGTAACAATTGTCAAATTTAAAATAACCGTAAGATTTATCTTAAACATGCATAGTTACGGTCCTAAAGCTAACCTAGAAATGGATGTAGGCCTAAATTGTGGACGATCTTAAATATTTGAAACGACTCTTTGAATTGAAAACGGTAAACAATTATTTGAACGTTAAAACGGTCGCATGGCAGTGTGTAAGTTTACGTGTAGCGGAAGGATACGTAATCGGTAACCAAAAGTAGGGCTCATAAAAGTGTGAAGTAAATGCGAATGACCTAAAACATGGACTTGCAATAATTTATAACGGAAATCGGAATGTACTGGGGACCTAATTAATAATGAACCTATAGCCGCATGCCTTAATGTTCTCGCTTTTTGTTTATACAGGAAATCTGTGAAGCACACTGGTTTTTTGAGTTGGTATATAAACTGTTCACTGCTCGAAGTACGTGTAAATGCAGTTGAAAATGTACTATATTTCCGTTTTGAAATATTAGTAATGGCTTGTAGAAGTGATTGCGTGTATGCGCAGTCAGTTTCCGGGCAGCTTACGTATGAGGAAACGTGGCGGACGTTGCCTTTGCAAAGCTTTTTCTTGGGGCACTCCTGCTACCCTGTCGTGTCTCTCGCTGCTCAATCTCGCTTCGCGGTGTGTTGCGCTCTGCAAATCTCGAGGTTCAATCAACTCTTCGAAAACTAACCGCACATGTCAGTTAACGTTTCGTGGTGTCCTACCGAAACTTGTTTAATTAACGTTGCTATGTGTCGGATCGCTTTATTCATTTGCTGTTGAACTGAAGCGTCAAATGTTTAAGGGCTAGTGCTAGCATTCATATTGTTACTGTAAACGGGCTACAGTGGCAAAAAATTGAAACTTTCTCTGAATACAGGAAGTTCTGGAATTTAACAGCCTGTACGCCAGTTCGTAATGCGCAAAGGTTTTTTTTCAAAATGTTTATTTAAAAACTTCTAAATTCACTGTGAATATCCATAAGTTAGTAACTTGTGTAGTGTAGAAATACATCGGGGTGCAAACACGAGGATGTTGAACGTCGAATGTATACAAAGTTACGAAACCCCCTTCACAAGTAGTGTGTAGTCGGTGTTTGTGTTTCTCCCTGTCACATAGCTTTTTTTATTTGAAAAAAGAAATCTCCAGAAACCCTTCTGCTTGTAGAAAATATGGTAATTCAGAATAGGGGTTTTTCTGAAAACTTCGTAGACCCACAAAAGTAACATAATTGGGTTCTGCACAGCTTACTTTTTTAATATTTAATGCGTAATGGTAAAATAAGCAGAAAGTAATAAATAAAATAGATTAAATTACGAGCCGTTTGGCCTCTGTTTACGTCGGACGCAGTGTTGAATAGCCATGTGATGCTATCTGCGCAGATGCGAACGGAGTTTAGTCGCCTGGTCTATGGAATAGTGTGGTTCGCGGTGATAGTAGTATTGTGTGCGTGGTTTGAGACGTCCATGTGAAGGCTTGTGATTGAAGGATTTCAGAATTAGAAGAATAGTGCTTCTAAGAGTTTGCCAGTTTATAGAATTAACGTGGGTTTGGCCACTGCTGCTAGTTTCTGGTAGATCACGACTGTAGTTAATTTGGCAGAGGACAGTGGAATTGTACCCGCCGCGTATAAAGGAGTTAGTTAAAATACGTCCGGTATGTTTTGAGTTTACTTTAAAACTCAAAAATCCTACATTAGGATAAAATTGTAGGTTAGATAAACCCCTAAAATCCTGGATTAGGATGAAATGGTAGGCTGGATTTAAACCCTATAATCCTAGGTTGGATTAAAAATGTAAGTGATTCACTCATAGTGGGGTTAGGTGGACAAATATTAAGAAATTGAGTGGACGAATAGTAAAATTGAAACGTTTTTGTATTTGTTGTGGGTCTATTTTGAGTGATTTTACCAAAAAAATTTCCCTGATCTTGATAGCCCTCCCCACTACCGTATTTGTGGTTTGTATTGCTAATTCCCCTAGTAAATTCGTGTTCTGTGTGAGTAGTAGTGGAAATGTATCATGTTCTGCGGTTTATTTTGTTTTCCTAAAAGCCCCTATTATGGTTAATTATCCAGTGAAATTATTACACTGATAAATAAGTGGTCCTCCGCTGATCGCCTGTAGTGTGAAATACTAGAATTTCTGGTTAATATCTCGCTTGGAAATGATGTGAAAGTGTGTTCGAATGTTTAAATGTTGATCTCGACAGTCTCTATCCGGCTGTCAAGGTGGCGGGAGTTAGCCGACCAGTATTGTCGCGCACTCTTGTGCCACAAACTGGATGGAAGGAGGGGCAGCTGCAGTGCAGGATGTGGGCTCCGTAATTGGACAGTCATTGCCGCAGTAAGCCTCTGACGCATCTGTTCTTCGCCGTAATAACACCTCGTGCGCTGTCCACAACACGAGTCGCGGTGCTCTGTGCACAACCAGCGAAGTACCTCTCGGGAAACAATTTGGCAACTTGTGATCAGCTCATTAACAATTGCTCAGTTCCCCTATAAAACATCTTGTAGTAGTTGTAGAGTTTGAAGAGTCTATCTATTGAGCGGTGGTTTCTCTTAAGCTGAGAATTTCTAAAAGCCCTGCTAAAGATCTACTTGTATGCACATAGTGTATTCTTCCGCCTAACATGGTCATGTGCCTGACCATTCATGCGTCGGTCAAGTGGAACTGTCACATCGGTAGAAACGTAAATATTTTACAAATGTTCTTATTCTTGCATTTAAGCGTTAATTAAACTGAAAGCAAAAAGTTCCAGTATTCACAACAGTTTACCCAACACTTATTTCCCTCCGTTACCAACTTTACTGGGCGCCTGCCAGCCAGAATACATGCCGGCAGGGAGTGGCATTTTTCAAACGTATATTTCAAAAGTGCTAAACTAACCGTTAACAGCCTGTATGAGTTTAATTGAAATCAGTTCCGTCAATCCCCAATTGTTCGGGACCTGTCGCAAATTCAAACGTTGTTTTTTAAAAACGGAAATGAAAAGTCTGTTAGAGATTTGATTATTGAAATCTAAATGTGGTGAGAGTAATAACTGCAAGTAGATCTTACAATATTTATTCTTTAATACGGTGTTAAAGTGACAAACCTGAACCTTTATGAACAGATTGTTGTATAAATTCTTATCGCTTAAAATTGAAGAAACTATACGTGCGAAGTGGTTTTTTTAAATCTGCCACGATGCTTCCTTGTGACCGGACGTGATGTAGGCGTTGAAATTAACTTGTTAAGGAGCCTCAAAGTTACGGCGAGTGGCCCAGAATGTTCATGCCTGAAGGCACAAAGTGTACAGTCGTAGGGTAAATGAAGATTAACGCCGCAGGTCAAACTCGCAATGCCAGTGGAACGTCGCACGTGGCAGAATACTTCAGAGTGCAGGAAATGTGTACGTTGCATTCCAGAATAAATTTCGCTCCGAAATTGACGGGTACGACGTTACGGTGTTTCGTTTATTATTTGCTATTAACGGTAGTCGGCACTTTTGAAAGCCTTCTCATTTTGAATAGTCAACATTCAAGGCTAAAATGAAATATCTTAAAGTGCGATGTAATCTACACACGGTTCTCTTGCATGGCAATATTTATTTAAAGATGGTCAAATGTAGTTCCATATTCAAAGTTGGGTATTCATTTGCATACTGCAGTTCCTTTTGCTGTGTTTTTAGTGTTTATATGAGCAAGAGATAGCGAATTTGTAAAGAATTTACTTTGGTTTAACACGACCGACGCATGAATGGATATAAGAATGGTTCGCATACTTTAAAATACTAATGTGCTACCTTGACCAGGGCTTTCAACCATGCTCATTTAATGGGAGAGCCTCTGGCTGGCGCTTCTGTTCTGTTAGATCATGGCGAGTTCATAACATTTTCCACGTAGCTTGGGGAAACTGGCGGAGGTATCATTTGTGGAGTTTCCTCTGGGTGCTACGGTTTCTCCCGCCCTCCTGTTGCTCGCGTTTCGCTTCAGTCTTCTCCTCATCCAAAACCTTCGAATGGCGTTCAGGTCCTTGGCTGTTGAACGTTGCACGGAAAGTTCTTAGTTCTATCGTTAACAGACCTATCTAAAGATTACGTTAATGGCGGCTTTCCTTGTGTACACGAGAGTGAAATATCGGCGCTCTGATAAACTGATCGATCACTTGTATCTGTATAGACGCGGTACTTGATCGCGTGTTTGCCGTTGGCAAGTCTTCCACGGGGAAGGGGCGGATCTGGGCCTTCCTTCCGCCTGGGGCTGAAAATGATANGCAAACTCTACACGCATTATTTAATGATTAATTATTTATAACTGGGAATGGCTGATATAGGTAGTAAACCTTTCATAATTTAAATTTTCACTTTTTTTTCAGCTTTAGTCTATGTCCAACCAGCAGATGCTTCCTCCCCCCTTACCACAACCACCTATATCCATCCCTGACCACACGTGTAGTTTCAGGAAGCTCTGAACAGTCTGCGAAAGGGAAAATTGTCATATTTCACTAGGGGTAGTGGTAGTCACCTCAGGGACTGAATCGGGCAGATGGCTAGTAGTCCCTTGAAGAGAATGAAATAAGTATCAAGTAGCCTAAATTTGTCTGGGAATGTGTGAACATATAGCTCTACTAGAAATGCTATCACCAAGCCAATGATCTGGTGGGATTATTTGGCAGCTAATTTACATTTCTAGTAGCTCGGTGTTGAAAAACCAAACTGGTATTAGTTTTTTTAATTGTGATGGTAAATCTTAACTTTGGCTCTTATTTACTTTTTGTACAAAAGTATTTAAATTTATAAATGTCGTGTTCACGTTAAATAATGCGTGATATATTATAGTAAAGGCCACGCAGTTGGCGAAATGAATAAAATAACTTCAAATTAGACAGTGCAGTGTTTGAAATGCAACGGAGCTGGGATTCTCGCTTAAATTCATAACAGTTCAGGCATATTTATTAATCTGAAACTTTTTGTCTATTGGCAGTGAGTGTAAAGAAGTGTTCATAATTTTATGCCTTTTTATTTTCTGATGCTAAGAAATTGTCAAAACAATTCAGCGACAGTTGTGTAATTACTTTTTACTTTGGCAGATGTGGGTTTGGTTACCCGGAAGATGGGAAACACCGTCACCACCTCCATAGAGCTGAAGAAGACGGGGGACGAGTACACCTTGTTGACAACGTCTACGTTCAAGAACACCTCAATCACCTTCAAGCTCGGCGAAGAATTCAAAGAGGAGACTGCAGATGGTCGCGAGGTCAAGTCCACCATCACCTTCGACGGCAACAAGATGATCCACAACCAGAAGGGAGAAAAGGATTCAGTCATCGTCAGGGAATTTTCTGCAGACGAAGTCAAAGCGGTGAGTGTAGCAACGTAGATGTGGCATTTAATTATTAGTCGCGGTCTTAACAATGCATTTAAATCTTAAAATTACATAAATTGATAAATTTAAACTAGTTACTAATCTGTTGAGAGATTTTTACTTCAATATTTACCTAGTAGTTTTTCAGGTTATGAAATTTTAAACCTCAAAGTGCACTCAGCCATTTTCTAACTAGAAATGGCTTGCGGTGTCGCTGCAGCCAGAGAACTCCCCCCTCCCTTCACACTTAGGCCACAACCGCCTCCGTGGCGAGCAGGGCTTTTATTCCCGGTGTGATCGCTTCCGAATTCTCTCTCGTGAAAAGAACTTTCATTCCGGTGCCACTCAATTTCCACCTTTCCACACATCGCCTCCAAACACTTAATAGTGAAGGGCCGCCCAAACCTCCTCAAACTGGAAACATTTATACTGTTTTCTGCGGCGAATAGGTCTTAGATTTTCAAATATCGCATTGAATTAAGATGCAAGCGTGTAATAAATATTAAAGTGAAAATTTTAAAGTAAAATTTAAAGAACTTGGTCTCTTTGCGAAAGAGTAAAAATTCTTATCGTTGCTAGTTCAATTGTTACTATATAGCTTAAAAAAAAACTGCAGACCGTGGTATAGCCAGGGAACGACAGTTCACAGTAAACGCTAGATTTGCTCATAAATTATGCTGTTACTTAACAGGTTCCCAGTGAAATTGTGTGGAATTAGTAAACTGCCTAGTTTATGCGAAATAGTAATGCACTTGCTCATTCTGAAATTGATTGTTTCTGAACTTAATGTAATGCTCCGGACTTGCGTAGGCTAATTTTGCGTGCTATATGAAATTAAGGATTGTCCGTATATTTTAAAACTACAGTTTATCAAATATTTTTATCGGTTATCTTACTAGTGTCTATCTAATCAAATCATACATTCAAATAGTGTACCCACGTGCTAAGAGTTGTTTGCTTAACTTCTGTTACATGTAGTTTGTGCTAAAGGGATCTCAATATTGTTAATGTGTCGTTTTTGTTGCAGACCTTGACTGCGGACAGTGTCGTGTGCACCCGTGTCTACAAACTTACGGCATAAAGACTGCTGACGAATAACTGAATGTGTGTTTGTGAATTTTTGCCCACAAATTTTGAGGCAGTACAAATTGGCGAATAATTGTTTATNTGTGTTTGTAAATTTTTGCCCACAAATTTTGAGGCAGTACAAATTGGCGAATAATTGTTTATAATTCCTGTGTGCAGAAAATGATATATTTTTCACGTCATTAAAATTATTTTTTAGGTTATCAAGGAGTTTAATTTCAAAGTGTATCCTGTCACTTTAATTTTTATTTTCAGAAGTTTAGATTTTATTTGCGTAATTAAACAATTCCCAAGTTTTGCTAAAACGAAACTGTAAAATATCTCAACTCTGAAACTTAGATTCCATTAAAAAGCAGCTGTGCTGAGGTTGCAAGGCCCACGGGAAGGTACGCATGAATGACTGAAGTAGAACGTGTGTATAGGCGATAAAACATAGTGATGTTTCTGTAGTCTTCTGAACAGAAATACATGTAGATAATTATTGTAGAGTCGCTTGGGAAATGCATGCTTGTGACGATTGAAGATCTTGAGTAATCGCATATGAAGCTCTTAAAAGTATCAAATGGAATTTTTATAAAATTTAATTCTGCTGTACTCAATTCAAACTTTGCAAACTGACTTTAAAAAAAAATATTAAAAATGATAGAGTACGTAACCCACCATAGTACTGCATTATTTCCTAAACATATATTGGTTCCTGGGTTATGGCATAAAGCAAATTTTCCTAGTGTGCGGATATCTGCATTAATGGAGAATGAACTGTTGTATTGGTATATTTTATAAACTATATTAAAATATTTATAAGACTGCAATTTTTTAAACATTAGGCCCACATACAATTGGTTTACATGGCCTGCCAAATTAGGTAGGAATCTGTAGATTAAGAGATGATACACATTTTATTCATGTAGCATCTTAAAAAAGAAAGCTGTGTACGCTCATTTTATACCCTAATACATTTCTGCATAACAAAATTAGGTCGAAATTGATAAATGGCGTAGTAGAGGACTAAATTAACCCTTGCAAGCTTTACATGACGGCCATTTTAAAGTTTAACTATTAAATAAAGATTTTATAAAATACGGTTTCCAATCTCCATACTTCAACATAGTTACTTTCTCGTACTGCTTGTGGAAAAATTCGGCAACTATATGGAGCTAATGAAAGTTTGCTAAATTTACAGAATCTACTTTAACACTGTATTAGATTAACACAAACTTAAATAACAAAATTCTAAAAATTATCTGATATACTAAGGGCGTCGGAAGTGTTTGAAGATAGTCCGCGCCTAAGTTTAGTAAAGGAAACTTATAGCAAAATTTTTCTTGTGGTAAATATCATGGTACGGCTTAGTCACACTATAAAATTAACTTCAAACAAAACATAACAGACTCCACTGGATACAAGCAAAAAAATTTTGAAATTTAATTTCTTTTAGTATTTTTTAGTACAGACTTAAAAAATGCAAGTCTAACTTGCTTGTGAACTGAATCAGTCGAAAACATCCGAAATGCGTACTGCCCATTCTAATAAAGGACGCCACTCAAGAACCATTTTCCGGACTAAAGATGACTATGTGTTTGTCAAGCAAGTTTCTCAAGCTCAAGACGGTTATGTTCTGGTTTCTAATGTCACAATTACTGCAATTGTGACATTAGTATACTTTTCCCAAAAGTATAATTTTTGGTCCACTAGCAATGACCAAATGTGAAAAGTTGGAGTTTGTAAGTGGACAGAGAGAGTTTGGAAAAGTCTGAAATAAAATATTCTGAAACAGCCCTGAGGGGTAGCTCTAGTAGAGTTGTATTATTGTTTCTATTTTTAAATGGTTTTCTATATTTTTATTAAACTGTTAAAGTTTTCAGTACCTATGAAAGTGATTTTTCTCAATTTGGCTTGACTTTTATTTTTTTCATTGTCTTTGACAGTGTAGCTCAAGCAGTTTNATGTAGCTCAAGCAGTTTTTCTTTTCTCGATAGTTCATAAATTGGAGGTAAGTAGCCGGAAGGTATAATAGTTGGTCAACTGATATTGCACTGCCACCAGAGATCGCGCGTTGTTTAAACTTTGTTCAGTGTGTACTTATGTTTTTCGTTNGATCGCGCGTTGTTTAAACTTTGTTCAGTGTGTACTTATGTTTTTCGTTACTTAATGGAAACTCCCAATAAGGTAATCGGGAGAAAGCACATGCCGAATAGCAGTCTTGCAGTACAATGGGATTGCAGTATGCTGGACTTTAATAAGACAAATGTGGCATATTTCTCAAATATTTTAAGTTCGAAAATTTAACTTTTCCCTCAATCATGAAAGTTTCAGGCAAACTAGAAACACTTGGCCAGTATTACAAAGCCCAAGATGAGGAATGTAAAGACACCGCCAGGTGATAAACCCATTCATCACGGCTATTTCACCAAAGTGGAGAGGGAAAGACATAGCCATAATTTCAAATGTGTTTCACTCACGCTGCCAGTTGAATAGTCCCGCCAGTCAGTGCCTCCACTGTACAGATGTTTGCAGTCTGCAGAGGCCGCTGGCCGCTCCCTCACAATCCGATCTAAAACTTAAAGTAAATTTAAAATCTTGTCTCTCAACAATGGCAACTAAATAGTAAGGTAACGGACGCAAAAGAACAGATTATTTGTTAATTAGCCTATATTCGATCAAAATGTCTATTCACACACATAAGCTAGAAACAATCTTGGTATGTCAAGCCGTAAGTCTCACAATTTACAGTGACTGGCAGTATTTATACACCGTGGAAATGTCTGTAAATCATTCAGCAGTGNAGCCGTAAGTCTCACAATTTACAGTGACTGGCAGTATTTATACACCGTGGAAATGTCTGTAAATCATTCAGCAGTAGACATATTTTTGACCCTAATTGTAGTTTAGTCTCTACTTATTGACATTGGTTTTACTGAACAAATTCTTTAGAGGCAGTATTGCATGATAAAGGGCGTATACTGCAGAGTCGTCGAATGAGGTAGAAAGAGGTTTGATGTCGATGAGGATGACGCGAGGTGAGTATGAAGCAGTGCCGGAATGCAGGGGCTGGGGAAACTGAAGATCTCCAAGAAAACCCGCCTACCAGCAGCATCATACGGCATGATTACCACGTGCGAAAAACAGAAGTGTGACTCCGCAAGGAGTCAAACCCGGTTCTCTTTTGCGGGGAGACTAGCGCTCTAGCCGCTGCGCTACCGCGGTCCCGCTCGAATTAAGAAAAGTGCGTAGTGTGAGTAGACAAAAGTAACTAGTAAAGGGTGTAGGTGGTGTTGACGACAGTAGCTAAAAATTTTCTACAAGTTTCTTCAAGCATCGCTGTGGGTACTCAGTCGATACTCGGGACGATGGCGGCGTTTGCTGTAGGAGAGATCGAACAATTAGCACTCTTCAGATAATCAGCGGTAGAATGTTAAACAATATTTAGCCACTTTGATTGGTGATTTTTATATACTTAGGATATATAAATGCTTATAGAAATGTGTGTCTGGACTTTCGCACTTATTCTCCTAGCATAGAAACATCACACAATTATTAGCAGAGTTGACAACACACCTGTGCCACGTGTTTTAGCAGTAAGTTTTAACCGGCGAATACATTTTGTTACTTTGTAAATGTTGGTGCATAGTTACTATAAATTTAAGACTTGCAATTAATGAACTCTCATAAATATGCTAGCNTTACTTTGTAAATGTTGGTGCATAGTTACTATAAATTTAAGACTTGCAATTAATGAACTCTCATAAATATGCTAGCGTTTCCTATTTGGTTTGCTGTTTGCAAGTTTCCCCAGCACCACATTGCTTTGAAAATGATTTCTGATGGATAAAAAATTAAACTCAAATTATTTCACACAATTAAAACTGTAGATGTTCAATAGTTAAAAAAAAAATACTAAGCACGAACTTGGGTATTTAAATCTGTGTGATTCGAATATATAATACATATGGAGCATCAGTTACAAAAGAAAACATGGGCGCGTGTAATTATGTACGCGCGTTAGAAGTTATACTTCTTTGGCGTGACTAAAATAAAATTTTATTACGCAGGGGAATAATTTGTTAATACGAAAACTTTAAAATGACAGAAGAAAGACGTTAAATTCAATTAATAAAGGTTTGATTAAAGAACATACTTAAATACTTAAAAAAATTAACCTGAAATACTTGAAAACACTTTAAAATTTTATTATACAATTTTTGTTACTAACAAATTTTTTACGGCCTAATGTAAGTAAAATTAATAAGATGTGTGTATATATACGTATGTGTGTGTGTGTATACGTATGTGTGTGTGTATACGTATGTGTGTGTGTATACGTATGTGTGTGTGTGTATACGTATGTGTGTGTGTGTATACGTATGTGTGTGTGTGTATACGTATGTGTGTGTGTGTATACGTATGTGTGTGTGTGTATACGTATGTGTGTGTGTGTATACGTATGTGTGTGTGTGTATACGTATGTGTGTGTGTGTATACGTATGTGTGTGTGTGTATACGTATGTGTGTGTGTGTATACGTATGTGTGTGTGTGTATACGTATGTGTGTGTGTGTATACGTATGTGTGTGTGTGTATACGTATGTGTGTGTGTGTATACGTATGTGTGTGTGTGTATACGTATGTGTGTGTGTGTATACGTATGTGTGTGTGTGTATACGTATGTGTGTGTGTGTATACGTATGTGTGTGTGTATATACGTATGTGTGTGTGTGTATACGTATGTGTGTGTGTATGTATACGTATATATTCATAATGTATTGCTAATGTAAATGAAATGGTTTTCTATTTGCTTATTACATGAACTGAGTTTCTGTCTGTTTGAAATATAAACACGTTCTATGTTGTGTACCTTGCGTTTGTATATAGCTAGACAATATGCGCATGCGCGTTGGGTCATACCCCCTACTACGTTCACTGTCGAATTTCGTTACACTGTGCGCGCGGAACTTCCGTTTCACACTAAACGTTTATCCTCAACGCGCCAAAAGAAGTATAACTTCAACGTTTTTAACACTATGTAAATAAATAATTGTGGTAACGAAATGCATACTCGACAGTCCCATGGAAAATATCGGTGTTGTGTGAAGTACAGTTGTGTAGTGGAGGCAGGTATGTTCTCGGCACTCTGGAGAGCTGACCCGGACCACAATGCAACAGTCTGCAAATGGCCTAAGCCCCGCTGAGACCCCCGGGAGGCTTCGCCTTGCTCCCAGGGGACCTCATCCCCAACATCATTACGAAGATAAAGCGACCAATTCTGCCTTACACTGTGAATAACACGAATATTAACACGATTTCGAAACTTGCAAAAAAAAAAAAAAAAAAAAAAAAACTAAGGAAATGATGCAAAACTGAATGCAGCTAAATGGAAAAAGTTAATGGTCGTAACTGTTTTTAAAGTGTTGTGGTGTTGGCAACGAGATCAGCTGAAGCTGTCCTCGTTGTGGGCAACGAGATCAAACTCGTAGAAATGTCACTACCCCTACTTGCATATATTGTAACTGACACACTGAGTGAAATGTGGCAAGTAAAACTACGACCGAGCGAATGAAGTGCATATCTTAATGTTGAATTAAAAGTCTTCTTTCTATTTTTCACAAATTTTAAACTAACATATTTTGCTCTCTATTTCAATGCATATTAGTGTACGAATTAGCAAATTCGTGAAATATTTACTGTTTCAATAATTTTATATTCATTTGGCAGACGCATAAACGAAGTTATCAGGTCCATGGCAATGTTAATTATAATTGTTGTGGATGAATACACAATTGCATACAAGCAGATCATAGGAAGGGCTTTCAATAGTGCTCAGTTTACCGTGAACAGCATTCAACACTCTCTGCATCATTTCTTCCTCCCGTTTATTCCATCAGGCTCTTAAAAAGATGTGGTTTTCGGAAATCGATGGAGGCGTAGTTCCACGTGATAAAAACTGCGAGCAGTTCTGGGAAGTTAATCTTGATTGTTGTATAAGTGCAATTCACACCCAGCCCTCTGCCGTCGCAGCACCGGAAGTAGTGAGCTTGAATGCAAGCGCAGCGTCGCGCCTGACATTTGGCCGTACAACGCCCACCTTTTAGTGTCCGAGCTGCGTGGCAGTGCATGAAGCACGCACTCGTTCATTCATTGTACTTGTTCGCAATTTGATCTGCGAAGAGGAATCACACTTCAGATTCACACGGAACACGTTGCATTCAGTGTTTTGAAGCCTTCCAACTTCACGACAGAACGCATTTGATCATTTTTGTGTGTTTAATAACATACTAAGTCAATATCTGCAACCGCACTAATGAACCATAAAGACATTTTCTCGACAGTAAAAAATGGTCCAGAAGTCCCATTGTCCACGCAGCGCTAGGAAAAGAATGCACGTAATTTCAGAGCACAGCGCTGAAACATGATGTGCTTGTCATTATCGCATTTTTCGCTCTTTCCCAACGGCCTCAAGCCAGCAGCATAACTTCAAACAGACGGGCTTTGCATAACTCTTCCTGAAAAAGGCGATCAGAGATCGCACTTAACTATCAAAACACTTCTCGATTGCCTCACTATATAAAATGTTTCCATTTATTGCTGACCTGGGTATTTCAAAAGAAAAAAAAATGAAACCCTGAGCAGTTTTCAGCTATTTGCCTTACGGTGGCCGCTTACCTGGAACTTTTCTCTGAGTTTGAAACACAGAAGTAAGGAAGCCATAAGGGCGAAACTGCAACGCAAATCAAGTGCGCCATTGTCTCCGCGCGTAAGGCCCTGAACTGGCACGCAGTGTTCGCGTCAAGCTGCCTGTGCATATGGGAATGTAAGAAGGGACCCTATACATTTACTGGCGTAAAGTCTGTAGTAAGGTACAGTACAGACCCGTATTGCAGTTTCACTCGTGCCCGTGTATTATATTTTACGATACAGCAGTCGAAGGAGTCATTTTTAGCGATGTTTGAGGCCTCCAAAACGATATTTGTTGCACGCATGATGATATGAAAGTTCCATACCGTCCTCTTGTAAGGTATGGTTTCTTATTCGCGAGTAAACAATGTGGAGACACGATATTTCAAATATACTGCAACGCAATTCAAACTTCAGGCATGTAACTGCCTTAATCTTCAGTACAGCAGCAACATCTGAACTGTTAATATACTGTATAATCACATTGCAAAAGACGTAGTATTAAGACTATTTTTTGATTTGCAATATCACCAATTGTAACACTGGTATAAGGTAGTATTTCAAACGTTATGATCCTTTCTTGTCTTAGTGCCCTATATACGTATAGCCCTCGGAACTGGAGTCTCCTGTTCGATCGCAGATTCGGCGAAGATAAATTTTTCGGACGGGAAATTCTCATGTGTGGTGGGCACTGCCGTGTTGCGGGGCTTTTCTTGTGGTGCTCCCATCACCTCAGTTTTACCATTCCATCCCCGGTCATTCCCCACTTCGTCCCAACTCGTCTATTCTTCTGTTCGGCTGGAGCGACGGTCGAGTCCTTCGTGTAAGACAGTCTGTCGTGCCACGGAGATTCCACTCGCTCACGCCGACCATCGCCTGAAGGTGCGAGTAATTTGCTTTGTGTGGGTGGTACACATGTGCGTAAACTAGCACATTCACTGTTCTAAATTGTTTACAAATAAATATTCATCGCCAAATTGAAATGTAACCTCCTTACGCGAATAAACCAGATGCGCTTCGGCAACACTAACTAGTCTGTGACGACATGCCTTCATGAAAAGCGAAGTCCTTTCATGTCTCAACATCTATAACATATACACAGCATGCTCAGTAGTATTACGAGAGCGCCGGGAAATTGACTGTATTAAATCTCTACCAGATTTTGCTGAAGTGAGTCAATGGCGGCTGAAGGACTTCACAAAAAAGGGGGGAGGGGATATAGCTTTATTAGTTTCCTTAGAACATAGCCTTGTTTTCCACANACTACACTGTAGTATGCTCAGTAGTATTACGAGAGCGCCGGGAAATTGACTGTATTAAATCTCTACCAGATTTTGCTGAAGTGAGTCAATGGCAGCTGAAGGACTTCACAAAAAAGGGGGGAGGGGATATAGCTTTATTAGTTTCCTTAGAACATAGCCTTGTTTTCCACAAAGTGCATCATGGCGCAGAGGATATACCAGTNCAAAGTGCATCATGGCGCAGAGGATATACCAGTATTTCTGTCTCGGTGTTGTATGATATAACAAAGTATTTTAGGCACCCAGTGATGCTTTTCGTGTTTTAACTTATTTTAACGGAACAAATAAGTTAATCAAAATTAATAATGATTCTTGAACCTTTTGTTAGTGGGAAAGTGTAACTGTCCTAGAGAACCGAAATGTTTAACTCTTATGTTTTCTTTTTTTTCTTTTTCCACTAAGGTTTTCCTATCCAAATTAAACAATTCCTTACTATTTTTCTCAAACATTAATCATTCAAAAATGTACACAGTAGAATAGGAACTATAGCTAATCTTAAAAATGCAAGGCTTCCCGGGATTATGACTGTCGAAATACTAGAGAAACTGTCGCTACAACTGACACTACAGTCGACATATTCAGGGCAGCAGAAACAGTACATGGATTCTATCGCAGATGATATTAATTTTATTGAGGCCTTATCCCTTTCGTTATTGTTAGCAGCTGAGATTACTGGCGAGTGTTCAGTTATTTACTGATGTCGCTGATGAGCGCGAGAGAAAGAGTGTCTGTGTGAGTGAGTGTGTGTTAGAAAATGTGTGAGAGTATGAGTGAGTGTGTGGGAGTGAGAGTGTGAGTAAAGAGATTTGGGTAGCTCTAACATCGAGGTTTTGAGACCCGAAGAGGTGAAGCGAGGCGAGTATGGAGCAGCGCCGGAATGAAACGGCAGGGGAAACTGAAGATTCCCGAGAAAACCCGCCGACCAGCGGCACCATCCAGCACGATTCCCGCCTGCGAAAATCCGGGAGTGACTTCGCCGGGAATAGAAACCGGTTCACCTAGGTGGGAGGCGGGTAGTCTAGCCAGTACACCGCCGCGGCCCCACCCATACTATATATCATCGATAAACACGTATATTACTGACGACAGAACAGTCATTGGCTATAGAGAACGCCGTTAAATTCTACTTCTGGAACAACTGGCGAGTTTTCCGCCATTGAGGCCAACGATTGGCTGGTGATGTTACTAAATAGTTTCCTGCTGACCAGTAACCAGGAAAATGAATGTAACCTAAGTCGGAAGCCGAATACTACAGTACTTCAAGTAAGAATCACAATTAAGAATGCAGTAAGTAACGAAGATAATTTAATGTTGTTGCTTGTTGTTGGCTTGGCACATGCAACCGTTAAACGAAGCTTCTGAGTTTGTTCAAAAGACACATATACAATCAATAAATATTAATGTAAAAACTTCATAAAAATAGGAGAGAATTCCATAGTTGTAAACAGGAAGAAAGGGAGTGATAAACGAGACGTGAGAGTAAAGGAATGAATTTGTGCACTCGTGTTCACAGCCAGCAATGAGAACGGCAGAGGACAATCTCTCATTAAAAGTAAGTTAAACAAATTCTGAAATAATATAATTGAATTTATATAAAATTATTTAAAAATTCACAGACTTTATTTCTAGAGCTAAGTGTGACAATGTTTTAATATTTAATGTTTGATATAGTATAGTAAAATTATGAGATAAATACCAAATGATCCCGAATATAAAATGTTTTCAACTGAGTATTGGCGCCAATTTTGTAAAAAGGAAGTATTTTAATTCATTTATTAACGTAACATTTATAACGGGGAAGAACTAGAAACAATTTTTATAAAAAAAAATGTACCTGCGTGAGTTCTGACATGTTGCCGTCATACGCAGCTTATTTTTAATTAGCTGGCAGTTTTAGTTTAGTCTCCTAACTTTTCGCGCCTGTTGCGACAGTGTTAAATTAATCATCACATCATGTCCGAGCATAATACATTTTTAGTGACTTGACAAAGCATTCGTAATGTACCGTGCTTTACGTGCATTTAATTTTTGTGTTTCATGAGCCTGGAATATGCACTCTATCAAATTATTTTGCTTTTAAAAATGCAAATTTGTCTGTCAATTATAAGTAAGTTAATAAATGTAATCTAAATTTTCAGTTAGTTCCACATACTGTAAATATATGTTTTATCACGCATCCATGCACTCCATGACGGGCCTAAGAAAGGCCTGAAAACTGCTGCAAAACAATAAAACAATTTTCATACATAATTATAGCAACGTACGTGCGTCCAAACGCGGCTCTCTAGCGGCGCAACGAACAAGCCAATTACCTATACTAAAAACGCTCACAAGAATAAAAACATTGGTAATGCTAAACGAAAGACATTTTAAAAACCACAAATGCACTCGGTGGAGCAATCGGGGAGGAAGAATCGGTTGAAATTTTCTCCGCTTTCCACTGCGATAATTTAAGAAATGTCTCCTGCTCGTTCGCTAGTGTTCCAGTGTTCTGGGAATTCAAGCACCCTATCGTAACCGTTTATATTTCGGGGAAATTCAGTAATGTGTCTCTTGTTCATTTCAATATTTTTGAGTTCCGTGGTTCCCGAGAAAATATATAAACTGCAGTATTTTATTAAGAATGTAGTTATGGAAATGAGGGTAGGGACAAATACCTGTGTTGTCCCTCTGCACTATTCAATGTACCCC
>NQII01001788.1:273814-381381 GCA_002778355.1 Clitarchus hookeri
ACTATCCTGTATCCACCACAACCACACCCCCTACCGCTGCCCCTCACCACCCTCCAACACCCTCTGCAATCAACACCCCCTTCTCACTCCCACCGACCTAGTAATTATTATAAAAAATCGTAAAAATAGAAAAATTAATTGTAAACCCTTATACCCCCCTTTTTTTTCACGCCTACCCATCCTAGGAAATTATCTTAAAATCACGAAAAATAAAAACCAAAAATTTAAAAATCCAAGAACAGATAATTTTAATCACACACTTACATAACCACCCTAACCAACCCTCCACGTTCTGGAAATTATTATAAAATCAAGAAAAGCCACAAAAAAATTCTAAAAATACAGGAACATATAACATGAGACCCCTTTCCCTTGCCCGACCCTCACCCAACTGTCACGAAAAGCGTCGACCGACCCCCTTCGCCCATTACCATTCATGCTGCCCCCACCTCTTCCCCTACTACTCTCGTGTGTCAGACAGCTCTCCAGTCTGGGCCAAAGAATCGTTGACCAATCAAATTAACCGTGGAACCGTGAAGTTTGTTTACCATATATTCATAAATGTTTAATGTGACCACCACGAGCGGCCCGAAATACATTTACGCGATAATTAAACTCGTCCCACATCCGGACATGCTGACAAGAGGTCAGCATGTCCGGATGATGATTCTCTCAACGTCTCCACACATTTCACCAATGAGATTCCTCCGACAATTGGTGGGAAGAAGGAAGAATGTGTTTGAAACGCTCGTTCATTTGCTGCAACAAACGAAATGGAGAAGGCAGAATACATTGAGAATACTGACTACATGTTTACCGAAGACACGAATCAACTTGTAGATAGACTCGGACATTTGATCGCTTTAAAACAAGCGGGAGATTTCTTGCACATTAACGAGATATCTTCTATCACTAGTGAACTGAAGGATCGGTGTTATATCAGATGACACTGTTAGGTACAATCTATGATCTGCAAACATTTCAGAAATGTAAAGATCGAATGTATTAAATCATTAGAAATATATAATGTATACAATAAGTAAAAAAAATATATTTATGTACACTTAATATAAGTTTAATTAATTTTCAGTCTGTTCTGCTCCTCGGAAAGACTTATTAATTCAGTGGTGTATACAATCGATTGCGAGAGTCTGATTTAGATCAAATGAATGCGAGTGTGTACAGGCGGAGGGCTACAGTAGGATCTGAAGTATTATGTCTTCCTCGGCTCGATTAACAACGGCAGAGTTCTATAAGGCTAACGAATGAAATGAAGATAATACTTGTGACGAATGTTTCCCAACTTGTTGGTTGGCCTAGTCAGTTGGCTTGGCAAGTTAGTATGACACTTTGGTATGGTCAGTTGTGGAATAAAGGTTTTGCGAAGAGGTTTGCTACGAGTCTCTTATTAGGAGACTTTTTTTCGAGTGTGTTCATCAGTTTGTTTTCATAGGTAGGTGGTACAGCAGGAGTCTGTCTTGGGCGGTGTCATTCTCGGGCGGAGTCAATCTCGTGTAGAGTTAGACTCAATCTTGGGTGGAGTTAGTCTCCTGTGTGCACATGCGTGGACTGTGTAGCTGACGTAAAAGTGTATGAGCATTGCATGGACTAACATGAATATTTTTTAGTGCTTTCGTAGTAATATATTTTATTAAATTTAAAAAAATAAATTTTTTTAAATCTTAACCATCCTGTTATAAACTGACTTCGTTAAAAAATGCTAGACTGAAAGTATTAATTTACCCAATCACTATGGTTATGAAGGGTTTTTACAAACATTCTTGGAGCTAGAAGTGATACTTGCAAACTGAATGTCACGAGTCTGCCACATTACAGTTCGCAAGTTATATTCGCCTGTCTGTATTCTTGTACGTATTCGCTTGATTACGAGCCAACATGCGAAAAACGCTGTTTTTTGCATATTTATTTAAAACGAACATAAAAAAAATATTTGGGCTTAGGCACATATGATATAGACCCCAACTAAAAACAGCCAATTGTTGTTACAACACACGTGAAAATTTTTTTTTTAAATGATAAATACAATTAAATTGAACAAAAAAAGCTCTAAAATACTAGTGCTTATAAGCCATATATGCATTAATTGAACAGAAAAATAATCAAATGTTTAGTACATTAAACATTTCTGAACTCTTACGAAGGAATTGGTAGCCTCTTCATTGGGTTGCCTTATACATAACATTTAAGCATGACTCTTCATGGCCATTTGTGTAGCTCAGTGGTCAGAGCACCTTGCTCTCATTCGAGCGGTTGTGGGCTCAAGTCCTTATGCCTCCGTGAGAATTTTTTTTTGTAACTGTTACCAGTTGTCATGGGAAAATGCAAATTTAATATCATTTAAATTTTATAAACCAATTTTTTATTAAATTAATTTTATATACATTTATCTGTATTCTTCAATGTGTGGACATTTTTCAAATATTAGATAAGATAAATTTATATAATACAGTTGTTATTTATTTATGAATGCATCGACTCATAGATGACTCATCGTTGTACGATTGTTTGACAAGGCCATCCAGCTGCCTGACCCGCGAGAGCAGTGGGGGAAGAGGTTGTGGGGGAAGCGAGAATGATGAAGGGAGAGGGGGACGGCCGAAGCTTTTAGCAATGTTTAGTACAGGGAGGGGGGTGGAGGGATGAACAAGGGAAGGGGGTCTAATGTTATATGTTCCTAAATTTTTATATTTTATTTCGATTTTTCTCGTTTTTATAATAATTTCCATAGTGTGCGTGAGGAGAGGAGGAGAGGCGGGGGTGGTGGGGTGAGCAAGGGGTAGGGTAGTGTAACGTTATATATCCTTCAATTTTTTGGAATTTTTGTTTTTATTCTGTGCTATTTGTTATAATAATTGCTAGATAGAAGAGAGAGGGAAATGGGTGACAAGTGGTGGAGGTGCGGAGGTCGGGGGTGTGGTTGTAGGCGCAGGACGACTGTCGGGGGAGAGGGCCATGTCCTCTGATCCCGCCCGTTACGCTGCACCTGGCTCGGAGCCTTGCATCCTCTTTCACTCATCTGAGTATTAAGTGGGTCATGCCACTAAGAGCCTCGAATCCTCTTGCTCACCTGTGGATTTTTCGGCTCTTGCTTCGAAAAGCTTCAAATCACCTTTTATTTTTTTTTTTTTTATTTTAGAAATATGTTGGTGAAAAAAGTGTTTTTTGGTAAAATAATTAATTTCGGAATTTCTTTTGGGGTTAAACAAGTTATCATAGCGATAAAATAGTGAAAAAGATGGCCGCCGGCCTGACCGGAGTGGCAGAGCAAAAGGTGAAGTCATCCTAGATGGCGAACAAATCCTGAATCATTCGCCTTAACGCCTGTGCCGAAAGGAACATACTGTGTGTACGCTACTTTCTTGTATGCACAGTGCATATTCTTCTGCAATATGTAACATTTACAGTGTCATGGTGCTGGGCAATTTGTTAATGCGCTAGTGAAGTGAAACTACGGGATTGTAAGGTAAATATTTCACAATTTGACTCATTCTTACACTTGCAGGCATTAGAAAAAACACGGAAAGCAAAATAAAGCATCCCAGTATTCACACATGGATACATAACACTTTAGATTCTACATTAAGACATGGAACTACTTTTCTTCCGCCGGTACCAACTTTATTCGGTGCGCACAAGTCAGTGTGCCAGTGAAAATGTATGCAAGTCGGGTAGTCACCAATTTCCCAAGGTTGATTTTAAAAGTGGTCAGATAACAGAGAACAGTCCATACCAACGAGTTATTGTAAAACACTCGTATTAACACATTAGCACCTAAAAAAATACGTATTACAGATGAACTTACGAAAAAGAAACTAGCATTCTGACGTGAACAAATTTTAAAGTGCAGACACCGCTCAAAAATATTGAACTTAGTCTTTATACATAAGAATTTGAACTGTCACGTTGGCTGAAGTGCAGTCTTGCCGTTGCCAACGAGACTGCATGGGACTTTCAGTGTTGATCAGTCATTTTGCGGAAGAGTAATAAAGATAATGGAGCTCTGCACCTCTCTTTGTTAATTATGAAAATCCTACAACGGAGTTTTATATATAATTATCACGAAATGTTAGTTTATAAAACAGTAAAGAAGGAAGTAAAAAGCCGAAGCTAGCATCCGGATATGAAACGTTCGTTTGGCGATATTCGAAATCTGACAGCACTAAAACAATACTGAGTATTTTTAATGACAGCTACGCGACTGAAGACCTGTACACGGTTTGGCGAGCTGAGCAAGGAGAGATCTCACGCATACTTCCTAAGTTGCGTTCGGGCACTTTGCTGATCGTTTGAAATCATAGTTTTTATACGAAACTACGAAACGCTTCGCTAGTTGTTTAGTAATCCAAGACGATAGTATAATTCGTATTACTGAATAATGGCTCATTCAAAACAGAACACACATTTGAACATTTGTTTTAGGGCCTTCCTAAACAGTAAGAAACTACCTTTTAACTTTGCAGTATCTTGAAACATGCTGAGAAAATAGATAACGAAGTAGGACAGACGATTACATCGCATTTAACTACACTCTAGCTAGAGCAATACAATCAGAGGGTTGCCAATGAAAGTAAGTACTACAATTGAATGCTTCACGACGAAAATTCTGCTCTTCCAGTTAAGTAGCTTGCGTGCAGAGGCGAAACCAAGATATGTACGTTGGCAGCAATCACCCTTATGTCCGTATGCGAAGGTAGGAATTAAGTTTGAATATTCCATGCAATTTGCCTGGCCGCTGGTATGGTTGTTCTGTGGAAGATACAGCCGACTGCTAGCCGCTTTCATAAGAGTTTTGGTAATTGGTCGCGTGAAATTTGTGCTGAAAGATGTTTTGAAAGGGGGAAATGTTTGCCATTCGGAGAGGTGGTGGTCATAGACCGCTCGTAGTGTCGAGAGCAGAGGCTTGCGGTGAAGTCTTTAAACAAGAGTAAAGTAAGTGGTAAATAAACAGGAAATTTATAAACTAATAAGCCTGCTTTCCTCTACAAAGGCGCAATTTTTAATGCAGATCTTCAAAGTTTAGATGGTAGGTAGGCATTTACTTCCTGTTGACAGCAATATCACTAGACATAGAAGCAGAAACATATGCAACAGTCGTGTGGCGATTAAAAATACACAAGTCCCTTACCCGGGACTCGAACCCAGAAACCTTGTACCATAAACTAGCGCACAATCAACTGCATTACGGAGGTGAGATTCAGAGTATCAGCTTCGGATATAATAATTATAATGTTTTGAACTATAGGGTTTATTAACCTAAAGTATTAAATAGGCGGTCATTTTAAAAATAAGTTTCTAAAGCCATTTAAAATCACGTATATTTACATGGTTTACCATAGCGCTACTCGTGTGAAGAAGTTTATGGAAATCGATTGATTGGTCCCTGAGTTAGGGCACTAAATCATAAATTTCTTTTTTGTGCTCTCTTACAAAACTTCATTTAAAAAATGGTTTGCATAAAATGCTTTTAATAGATAATGTCAGCATAAAGAGTTTCGTCGTATTTGGTTAAATTTTTTTAATAGATATGACAAACTTATCGATTTTTATGTGCACCTTTTTGAAAAATAAGAGCCTGATCCCAATTAAATCATGCAAGTTTACATGGCCGTCTGTAGCACTACTGGTGTTCGATTTTGGTGGAAATTAGTTGTCTAGTTCCGAAAATATAGCGAATTATTAAATTTTTTCTCACCTGGCTTTAGTTTACAAAAGGCCAGCTAAAGAATATTTCTGTACGCATAAATGATTCTTCTAAGGGGAATACTATTAGCGTACAAAATTTATTTCATTTTTAAAAATCGTTTTATAGTTATAACAGATTAATCTATATTATTTATTTCATCGCATTTTTAATACAAAAGTATTTCGCAATTAAAATATGCAAATTTGCATGTCCTAACGTAGCACAAATTTAGCGTAATATTTAGTAGTAATCGGTTTGGTCTTAGTGATATGGTGTAAAACATGCAATATTTTTCGTGTGACGGTCAACATTAATGGCTAACAAAAATGTTATTTTGCCAGTGGCGGATCTAGAGACTCATTTAGGTGGGGGCTACCTGAGGTGGGACACTGCGTAATGTTCAAAGCACGTGCTTACCAGTAACTATAAAGTTAAAAAACGAATTACCAACGTCAAAACCTAGTGGATATGCTATCCAAATACCTATTATTTTAAGATTCGTGTTATATATTAAGTGTAAAATTTATTAAACAACTATTTTATTTTATTTTTTGTAAAATTAATATCCAAGGGAGGGGCTCCAGAGGCATTGCAGCACATTTGATATTTGTCATAGCCACTGCCATGATATAGGCCTAAATACGGTTAATATTGTTTGGAACATATAGCACACCAAGTCATATGAAAAATAAAACATTTATATTGCATCTCGGGAAACAATCAACACATTGATATCAAATTTGGAATATAAATATTACGGTATGCCATGTAACCTGATATGTTTTTATGTGGGTCAGACGTATATTTTCAAAATGGCATGAACGTTAATATTTTTGATAACTATGCTATATCTATGAATCGGTGTAACCAATTTCAACCAAACTTTTTATGCTGGCAGGTATGTAATGCCATTGAGTAAAGATATACATAGAGTGGACTTCCCCAGGTTAAAGTTTTTGACCACTCCAGCAGGTAAGAATCTATAGTTCTTGGTATGAACACCATGTAGCGCTAGTTCATTGTCGTGGTGGCTGCGTGGGGAAGTCGGTAGCGTTGCCACTGTGACATCTAACCTGTCTCCCACTCATACTCCATCTCTGTCCCTCCCAGACCAAACCCCACAACAGTAGAACGTGTTCTGAATGTCTGCTATACCCACGAAGCTGGGAGAGACAAGATGGCGAACAATGGAGTAATTACCTCAAGCCGTATATTTCCGTTTACGAATAGATTATGGGTCCTGTAAAACATATGTAAGCACAAAATGAAACTTAATGTACGCGTAGGTAATGCGAAACGATGCAAATTACTAACACGGGGATAAGAAAACAATAAACACAAATGTATAAAATACGCGATAAATGTGGACTTAGGTAATGTAGAAGAGCCAAAAAACTGGTACACCTGTATAATATCGTGTAGCCCCCCCNCAAGGATCTAAAATACTGAATTCCATTAAAAGAGTTTCAATTATTTTGCCAAGAAGTCTCGAAAGGCATAATTAATTAATACTTTAAGTAAGACATGAGTTTACAGGTATTCAAAACAAGCTAGAACTCAGCCATCTACACTGAAGAGCCAAAAAAACTGGTAGACCCTGCCTAATATCGTGTATAGCCCCCGCGAGCGCGCAGAAGTGCTGCAAGACGACGTGGCATGGACTAGACTAATGTCTGAAGGTATGCCGGAGGCAATTCACACCATGAATACAATCTGCGCCAATTTGAGAAAGGGTTCCACATCTGTCATGCTTAATGATTCTCGTCAGTCGTCGTTTGTCCCATTCTTTCACGATCTTTTTCCGGTCGCAGCTATGTCGAAGATGTGATGTTTTACCGGATTCTCGATATTCACGGTACACTCGTGAAATGGTCGTACGCGAACATCCAAATGTTATCGCTACCTCGGAGATGCTATGTCCCATCTCTCGTGCGCCGACTATAACACCACGTTCAAACTCACTTAAATCTTGATAACCTGCCATTGTAGCAGCAGTAACCGATCTAGCAACTTTGCCGGACGCTTGTTGTCTTATATAGGCGCTGACGACCACATCGCGTTACTCTGATTGGTTCCATACCTCTGTTATTTGCATACGCACGCCTATACCAGTTTTTTTTGGCTCTTCAGTGTATATTATTACTCGAATGTTCTGTGGGCTGTGTGTCGCTCAGTGGGTTCGTTCGCTGGTCTGCGCCACATCATGTTAGACTTCAGAATTCAAATCTCCATCGTGCAACGGCATTTTTTTATGAAATACATTATTGCTGTTTATAACTTATGTTATTGTGAGAAAACGTTTATTTCCATAATCACTTTGTCTAAAAATAATAATACCTAAGTAACAGCACAGTGCAATCGATTAGCTGCTGTTGTTTGCTAATCAAATCGATTGGTTTCTAAAGTAGATAATTTAGCTGTGTAGCATGAGTAATGTTAACAAACTCACATAAAAGCGTTCAAATTAATATTGTGATAGTTTTGCCTTCTTTTGGTCTTCTAAATTCAAGCTTGTTAAATTACAGAAAGCACAAGATTGATTATTATGCTCATTAAAAATACATATATAAATACAGTGGCACAGCNCTCAACAACAAAATGAAATTAAAATATTCAAAAATAAAATTTGAAAACAAAATGATAACTTTCATTTTATTTTAATATAAGAAATTTGTGATTCCCCTTCAGCATGAAGGATGTTCACAGCATTTTGTGGTTCCATATCTGTATATTAGCCCATTGATTATAAATAATATTTTAACTATTAATTTGTTATATTACAGCTTTCGTATTTTGTCCAAAAATAAAAATATTAAATTTCCCCCTCCCCGAGGTAAATTCTTGGCTACGCCCCTGTTGAAATATTTTGCTAATGTTTTATTAAGTGGCGTAAATGTCCGTATTGCATACATGCGAATACAGTACCTTGTTTTCCATACATAAGTAGTGCCGTTACTCGTATCATGTTCCATACATTAAGAGTAATCGTACTTAGAAACCTAAATAAATGCAGTCTTCAGGGGAAAGAAACAATTTTCGTACTGCACCACAAAGCGCCTACATATAAGTTAACATTTGCTTGCATTTGCACCCCTGCCCACCTGCGAGTGGTTTTGCCTGCCATTTACAATTTTCTGTTAGAACTTTACGTAACGTGTGGGTATGAACTGATGCGTTCTTACTTCTCTTCTGCTATATAAATTGTATGAATTCTGTTGTGCCCATAGGTATAACAGAAGGTAGCAGAAATTGGGTATAATGTAGTTCCGGCTTAAACGACTCACGCCTCTCGCAGAATATAGGCACCGGAAACTTCACAAAACCTTTTTTAAATATCGGAAGATATACTGCTTTGAAAATATGATACACTACATCCTGCTATTATCTTACTAACATACGAGTATTAAGATTTACACTGTAAAGTGGTAGGAGAATGCTAGTAAAGAGGAGAAAATACCCACGATGAACGAATCGAAACTAAATTTGCTGTAGGAATTAACACTCCTCGTTATGAAGATGATCTTACATATTATCAAATATATTTCGTTCGTATAGTATAATCATGCAAACAAAATAAGTGGCCGTTAACGAAAAAAAAAGCATTTATTCATTCAACAAAACATGAGGCACAGAGAACATAAATACTTTCAGGAAAAGTAAGATGCCACAAAGTAAACACACAAGGATACCGTTCTGTCACAAATAATTCAAATTGTTACATATTAGTCGTAAATTGTCATCATTATCTATATGTAGGCTAGGAGACGACAANGTCACAAATAATTCAAATTGTTACATATTAGTCGTAAATTGTCATCATTATCTATATGTAGGCTAGGAGACGACAAAAATTTGAGAATACATGGAATAATGTGATACGGTGAGTATATTTACAAATAGTGTCTGTTCTTCTTGGTAAAACTGTACAATATGAATAGCTTATATGAATTATTTGATTATTCTGTGTTAAAACACACCTGCACACTTTAATTTAGCGTAAGCTGCGAAGTCTGAAGTATATCTTGNTATTTGATTATTCTGTGTTAAAACACACCTGCACACTTTAATTTAGCGTAAGCTGCGAAGTCTGAAGTATATCTTGGTTTACAATAGATGATTTAAGCGTTAAATTATGCGTTAAGATGTGTGCGGAAGAAACGAAAGTTTGTTACCTTATGTATTGGTTTCCAATGGAACTTAGCAGGTCGTGTGCGATGTTGCGATTTCCTTAGGCTTTGAAAGAAATGTTATAATTTATGTCTTAGTGAAACTTGTAAGCCGACGACCACTCACAACACAGCAAACGGTGTTGTTGGTGGGAAACGGTTATTTTTAGTAATGAAAGTATAAACAATATTAAAACGTCGTGTGTGTGTGTGTGTGTGCACACGTTAACGATGATATTTGTCCAAATAAATAAGCTTCTCTGATAGAAAATGTCGGCTTTGAAGTATGATGTGCTTAAAAATGTTTGTGATATACTAATTTAGGTAAGGAACAAAGGTAAATATAACAGGCTTGCCGCCTGTTTCCATTGGATATAATTGAGAATTAAAACAATATTGGAAACTGCCAATACAGAAGACGTGTTTCCGTGTGACAGATAAGAGCCTACTGGATAATTCCTTATGCATAATTTGTTTTGTTATGAACTTAACTATTAGTGCTTGGCACCAAGTCATTGCATTCAACCTATGTTTAGTGTAGAAATAGTTATCTTTTGTAATGTTATCTCAAGGAGAATACTACTACTCTCTTTGTTATGTCTCGTTTTCAAGCTTTCGTTAGTGTTAACGTTACTGATAATAACTTAACTGTCAACGTTTTTTGCACTGTTAAGTGTTCGAGGTTTCAGTGTAGAATATAAAATGACGTGCAGCGTTACCAGAGGCGGGTGAAATGTCGAGAGCGCCCTAGGCAAGCACCTCATCGGCGCCCCTCTAGCGCCCATATATTATACATTTTAACTAGTACTAGTAGTAAACATTGATGACTGTAGTCGGCGTTACTACATGTGTGGTAGAGGTTACTCCAAGTTGGACTTGGTATTTCTTTACTCCAACTTGTAGTAACCTCAACCACAGCTGCTGTTGTAGCAACCACAATTTTTTTCCCGTATATACACGCACTAGCCTCAATCTTCGAGCGTATCAGAGAAGTGTACAATAATTTTATAGCATTCATGTTGGTAAATTTTTTGCGATTACGTGATACAAACCCTAGACGTTAAAAGCATGTGACAGTGAGTGTATTAATATGATTGCGGAAGTTAAGCTGTGAGTCGTATTCAACCCCAAGATCTCTAACTTAGAAAGAACGAGAAATTGTCTCATTGCATAGCTGGTAGTTGGTGATTATACTATTATATGTGAACGAGTGAAGGATATCACTTAACTCTTTGTTATATTAAGAGGAGGCGGTTTCGGTTACTTCAAGATATTATTAGTAGGGATACTTAGGTAGGCCAGGACACGTGTACTTACCCTTAGGCGTGAAGGAAATATGTAGTGAGAGTGAAGAAAGCAAGAGGGACAGAACAAACATGGAAATCCATGATTCTTCTCAGCAAAACAGATCTGACTGTGTATGTGTGTTGACAGATGATGGTGTGTTATCATTTATTATGTAAAAGCTTAAAATAATGTATAAATATTAGATAAATAAAAAAATAAAGTTATTAATTATTTATTAAAAAATTGGTACTAATCACATTCAATGAAAATTGTTAAAAAAAATTTTTAAAACAAATTACAAATTTTTGCGTCTACATTTTTTGTCTTGCGAAATTGTCAATAACATCGTCATAGTTTAAAGATAGCAATAAGTTTGATTCAATGTTAAGTATTGCTAACGAATTTAATCTTTTATCTGTCATGGTTGAGCGAAGATAATTTTTCACTCTCTTTAGACAGGAGAATCTCCGTTCACCACTGCAATTGCTGACTGCCGTCGATACGCACATTCTTAAGGCTATGTCAATGTTTGGGTAAATATTTTCAAGTTATTTATTTCTTAGAACCTGTAAAATCGCGTTGGTTGTTCGGGGCAGTTCTCCATCTCGAGCTATCGTTGTTAAATAAGAATGAAGATGGATACATTCATCAACAAAGCACTTTTCTAAATCACCAGAATACATTGTTACTAACATACTTGCTTTATTTCGAACTTCTTCATTGTTCAAATTGCTTAAAAACGAAAATTTACTGTAAAAATTTCTATACACTTCTCGTCTGTTTTGAAGTTCAACCACAAGTCTGTCTATAATTACTAGATATACTGTCACTCTGAATTTTTCCCGACCAGATAATGAAGAAGTAATATCTTCGGCAGATTCATCTGCTGTGAGCTTTCTCTTCCGTATCCTCTTTGTGTCCTTTTCATATTCTTTGACTAATGAGGGCTCCAAGGCTTGCTGTTCATATTTATTAAAATTTTCCCTTTCTGCAGAAATTATGTGAATAAGACTGTCATACATTTGAATAACTGTACAAATTTCAATGTCAACGGACTGTAATTTTTTGTTGGTTTTGTTGATATGAACCACAATAAAACCCCAAAACACGATCATGAAAGCAGTTTCTAGTCGTTCTAATTTCAATCTTATGCCCTTAGCTTCACATACAGCAGAAGGTTTTTGCTCAGGATTGCTCTCGATAGCAATAAAAGTATCGTTAATTTCTGGAAATTACTCTTTCAGACTTTTACAAGCATCTGCTCGTGCTGACCAGCGTTTGTCAGATGGATTTTTGACAGTAGTTTTGTTTTTTTTATCATCACCTAGGAGTACTNATGGATTTTTGACAGTAGTTTTGTTTTTTTTATCATTACCTAGGAGTATTTGTGCTTGTAGAGTTTCCCATCTTTGAGTTGAAGCTGTAAAAAATGTGTAAATTTCTTGAAGGAGACCAAAGAACCAACAAGCTTCTTGAGCGCATTCAGCGGCACATTCATCCACTAAGTTAAGCGAATGTGCGGAGCAGGGTATATATATTCTGCTAGGGGACATAGTTCTTTTATTTTGGCGTGTAATCCATTGCAAATGCCTGACATATTTGCGGCATTATCATACGACTGGCCTCTACAGTCTAATATATTAATTTCTAACATGTCTAATGTTTCAATAATAGCATCTGCAATGTCTTGTGGTTTGTGACCGACATTTGCGATAAACTTAAGAAAACGTTCGGCGGACGTACCATCTGCTTGAATATATCAGATCACGAAAGTTAATTGGTCAATGCGGTAAATATCTGGTGTTGAATCCACTATTATTGAATAATATTTTGATATCTTGATTTCATTTTTTATTTGTGTTACAGTTTTGCTTGCCATTAATTCAATAAATTCGTCACATATTGTAGAACTTAAGTAATTGGTACATCCCTTTCCTTTGCCGCCATATTGGGCAATATGTTTACTTAAAAACGGATCAAACTCCGCTATGAGTTCCAGCGTCATTAAATAATTTCCGTTATGAAGAGAGCCAAGTTTTTCGTCATGTCCCTTAAAAGGTAAACCACGTGATGCTAAAGACTAAACAGTCGCAACCACTCGTTTCAAAACTTCACGCCAATAAGTTAACTATTCTAGAAATTGAGCGGCGAGTTCATGATCGACACGACCGACAATGTTAGATCTACGTTGCAAGGTCAAAACACATGTTTTATGTTCACATGAGTTTTCGTGGCTTTTTAATATAATCGATGCGTTCTTCCAATCATTAAAGAAACCGTAAGATTTTATCTTCATATATTCTCTTACTTAATGAAAAATCTGCGTTTGTATTTTGATTAAAGCCATTCAGTGCAATATATTCTTGTGTTACGTTATTGATATCCCACTTGGCTGGGTCGCAATCCACGATAACCAGCCTATCTTGCGACTGCCTCGTAACTTCCACTGCTGACGGAGTAGGCGGCGTGGGCACGGACAACTCTTGTGGTTGTTCAGAACTATAATAGTAGGAATATCGCATTGAATACGGTCGGTAGCAGACGCACTGTGAATTGCGTTAGAATATTCCGAATCATCACTTTTTGGTTTTGAAAAAAAAAATGTCGATATTTTTCGTGTGCTTTATTACATTTTAATGTTTTTCTACTTTTTCCTTAGCCTTCCTTTTATTTGCTGCCCCACTAGGTTTTTCTTCAATTCACTCATTCTTTAAGTAATAAACTAGAACGTACTGGACTAATCACACACAAACACCGCAGCGAGAACGTAAACAATAGAAGCGCGCGTAACCGACGACAACAAAGCGGACAGTCGTGTCACTCGTTCGGCGCCGGCCGCTTCTCTCCCGCCCCCGCGCTGCACCTTCGTCCCCGCAATCTAGCAACGTCCGGTGCTCGCGATCGACGCGACGAACGCGCAACATTGCAGTTGTGTCTTACCTACTTCTATTATGAAATCAGGCGATGTAGGAATGATCAAGAAGACAGAGCATGCTTCGGAAGCTCTACATCTCTGTAGAAATAAAGAATCTTTTACATTGTGTAAGTAGCTCCATACTTACTGACACAATTAATGTTATGTTATTTATTTTTTCTTTGTTTAAAAATTCCGTGCGCGCGCCTCTTTGTAACCTCGCGCCCCTAGGCACGTACCTAGTTTGCCTTACGGATATTCCGCCTCTGAGCGTTACACGTGTAGCTGTAAAAACACATAGCTACCAGCTTTTCAGACAATAACCATTAATGTTAATGATTATTGTAATCATGGATCTTACAGAGACGACAATTGTATTGTTGCTTTAAAACAAACACATGTTAGAGTTGAGCCTTATAAGTGATCATCAGTGTCCATTTCCCGCAGTATGCATTAGGTTTTCTGCTTAATGAGATGCACACTCATACTGCATTCGTATTCGTCTAAGTATGTAAACTCTGTACATGTCTTGGAAAATGACATACGCAAGTACACGGGAAACGAATGTGTGTACGTCTCGCGCCCTTGCAGCCCATAGGCTACTATTTAGAAAAGCTGTTTATATATGGTTGATAATTGTTATTCCCAATATTAATTTTTCTAAAGTGTGATATGGAGGCATTAACTTCCAAAAAAAGTAACTGAGGAAATTTCTTTACCATATATACTCTTTAACATTTAATTATCTAAAAGAGCCGGGATAAACATAACCAGTTTCCTTCGTGATTTGTTATAAACCGGGCGTGGCAATTAATTTATAGTTAATATGCATAACAGTGAGAACAATCCCAATTTTTTTACGAGGTAAGGCATGGATGAGTGTAAAAGTTATATTAAAATTCGAAAATTAAAATTTATTAAAAAATTTATTGTTAAAATAAAATTTACCTCTAGTATTTACCAGTTTTATAATACATTATATATAACTGCGTTTACTGCGTCAAATACTTATTCATTCCTTTCTTGACAAAATGTATATGATTTATTAATAGCAACACTTTCATTATCATGCACTTTTCAGTTACAGCTCCTAATAGTTTCACAATTTGGAATCTATGCGCCTACGTTCCAGCACATATTCAGTATTTGTTTTCCCTTAAAATGCTTGTTCAGAATCTTATAAGCTGGCTAGTTGCGTTAACGGATGCAAACCAGTATGCTTGGTGCAATGTATCAAGTATCGAGCCTGCTTTAGAATGATTTTATACATAAGTGCATTCCTGGGTTCGGACACAGCCTTAATGACACTTGAATCGACAAATTTAACGTACTTATTATTTTTACGGATAGTCACCTTTGTAGTAGATCACAACACCAAACTATAAACACTGTGTCACATTGTAGACCTTCGTGCGTCTGACATATAAACTGAAGAGCCAAAAAAAAATGGTACACCTGCCTAACATCGTGTAGAGCCCCCCGAGCACGCAGAAGTGCCGCAAGCCGACGTGGCATGGGCTCGACTAATATCTAAAGGTATGCAGGAGGCAATTCACACCATGCATCCTGCAGGGCAGTCCTCAAATCCAATCTGCGCCAATTTGAGAAAGGGTTGCACGTCTGTCACGTTTAATGATTCTCGTCAGTCGTCGTTTGTCCCGTTCTTTCACGATCTTTTTCCGGCCGCAGCGATGTCGAACATGTGATGTTTTACCGGATTCCCGATATTCACGGTACACTCGTGAAATGGTCGTACGCGAACATCCAAATATTATAGCTACCTCGGAGATGCTATGTCCCATCTCTTGCGCGCCGACTATAACACCACGTTCAAACTCACTTAAATCTTGATAACCTGCCATTGTAGCAGCAGTAGCCGATCTAGCTGCCGTCCGCATCGCGTTACTCTGATTGGTCCCATGCCTCTGTTATTTGCATACGCAGGCATATACCAGTTTTTTGGCTCTTCAGTGTATTTATCGACTAGTGAACCATAATTTTCTGTCAATTTCCTTTCACATAAGTACGGAATGAAAACAATACTATGATGTATGACATCATCCATGAGTAATATCAAATTTGGAATTGCAAGTGCTGACAGTACTCGTATTTTATCATGAACACCTAAACTATAGCAAAATTTAAATTACAATTAATAACAATGACCGTTATATATATTATAACTCATTTTCGCAGCGGTAAATAAAACCAAGTAATGGTTTTTATCGCTGCAAATCTCAGTAAATACATAATTCTACGACAGAAACGAAACACATGCCATGGTCGCCACCAGTAAATCATGAGTTGGGTATTCACAGCTGCAACAAAAGCTGATAACTCGCGTGCGACAGGCTCGCTTTAGCAGAACGTGAACGAACACGAGGGTGAGCTGAGGCCAGGGTTATTGCCTGCTTTTACCGAATGCAGAATTGGCAACACCTCGCGGGTGGCGAGGTATTTTGATTGCTGCGTCGTCTTCTGCCTACTAACTCCCAGTCGAGAACACTAGCGCTCCTCTGAATCATCCCAGAAACTAACATAAAAAACTGTTCAGACGTTTCCTTATCCCATGGCCTCTACAGCGTGCATCTTTACTCAATGGTAGATAATACTATGGAATTCCCTGTTAACACATGTGATTTAACTTTCAGGAAAAGTATTTTCAACATGGCGGCCGCATAAATAATATGTAAGATTAATTTGGTATACATACAATACCATTTGGCCATTTTCGACTAGATTTAATATGCTGAAATTATGAACAAGAATTAAATATGCTAACACATTGCCTCTTTTGGTCGCCATTTTGTAAGGTTGCCCCACATGACAAATAAAGTTATCGTAGCATATTCCGGGAAACAAACCATCTATTGCTACTAAATTTGACGAACAAAGTACTCTTCTCTTTTCGCTTCGAAAAATCGAAACTTTAAAGTTAACGTCAAATTGTAATTTGTCCGAGAACCAATCAATATGTAAATGAAAGGAATGTGTGCTTTATGAGAATATTTTTATTTTTGTACACTGGTTTAGTAAAAAAAAGTTTTAAAATATTATTTTATTACCAAAAAACAATGGTAATGGATAACGAATCTTAAAAACACCGACATATGACATGATTTTTTGTTTAAACATAGAGAAAGTAAGTGAGGAGTAATTTTTGTTTTGAAATTGTTCGAATGTAATTGTCATATATATAATCTTTTTAAGAACTTTTTTTATTTTGGACATTTTTAGTTATTATATTTTTGTATATTTACAAATAGTTCAAAATCGATTTTCAGGTTTCCACATTTTAAATTTTCGGCGGTATTGTATATTTTTCGCTTCATAGAAAGAAGGGGAACGCAAAATCACATGCAAAAGTTTACAGCAGTGTAAATGCCACAAGACGAGAGGACATGCACTGTTGTTAAGTTTATTGATTCTCTCTCAACTTTATGGTGGGTTTTCCAGTCTGTTCTTTGATATACGCAATTACAGACATGTTTTTTTAATATAATGTTTAGTTTCACAAGTGCATGTGACTTGTTTGCGTTTTCCTTTTGTAAACAAAAACACGTTTGAAAAAGTGAGTGGTGCTTACTCTTCGCTGTTTCACTGAAACATTTCTCAACTCCGGCACTGTGGCGACCTTCGTGGACAATGTTGCTAAGACATTCCGTGGTCGAGCTCTGTGTCAGCCTTGCTGCAAATATTTCGCATCCCAAAACAGAATGCTCGGCGGACATTTTGGAGGCACCATTTCACTAGTGAACCTGGCGGCACTTGTGTGGAACTGTATCTCTTGTTTATCGTTTACTGTCAGAAACGACGAACGAATTTTCATGATTTTTGAACTCATGGGAATTAATTACAAAAACGTTATGAAATTATAATTCCACCCGTGTTTTTGCTCAATTCGTCCGAATTCCGGGAATGCGCAATTGAAAATTGTTTCCAAAACGCGCCGTGTTAAACAAACTGAGTGTTCAGTAATGTGAGTACGTATTAAAGTGAGCTGTCTGCCTGTTACCTTCGTGGAATTAAGACGTGACGTTCAAAGGCGGTACCAAATATTAAGATTTTGCGACGACTTCTATATTTCTACTTCATAGTACGTAATCCTCAGTGCCGTAACAAATATGAGGAGTAGGGGCAGGGTGTGCAATGCCCCTCCCTAAATTTAGTTAACCGCCCCCGAGTGAGAGAATATGGACAGCGAAACTGTGTTTGCTTAATCAGAAGCGTTCATAAATTGTATATAATCTCTAATGAATTGTTATATAATGTATTTCTGGTTCACTTGTGAGTTGTAGACTTTTATGTGCATTTTATACGGCACGTAATGTGGGTTTTTATCGCAGAAAATGTGTATTTATAAGAGAAGGTAAACTGCCATAAGAGGGATGTCTAAAGGTGTGGCGCCTAGGTTGAAGACGTTGCTTCGCCACTGGAATACTGTCTCGGGAGTGAGGGTTCGGGACGGATGCGTGTAGGCCCCACGCACCTGCTAACTCCGCCGTATCACAGTCGCAAGGAGATCCAGGCCTACGCCCGAGCCTCCACTCCAACTCACCGTGGCCGTACTGATAAAGTTACGTTCCCACATCGCCGGGAGACTCTGCTGATGGCGCAGATTCCTCGCATTCTCCTCCTCCTCCCACCCTCCTACCCGGAGACCTTCTTCTGCGTTGCGAACTACGCCTCCGCACGTCGACCGGCGACGCATACAGCAGGACGTCGGTGGCGACCCGTCGTACATCGCGTCGGCGGCTCAAGGTCACGTCTAGTCACAGACTGCTCCAGCCTACAGAGGTCAAACTGCCGCTTATATCGCGAACTACGCCTCTGCACACGCGCACTTCATTCGCCGTTCGCTAATCAGCGCCTGTGATGACAAATAACGTTCTGTTGAATGAAACAAAGTTTGTTTGGCGCAACCAAATGAATTGTTTGTTTAGGGGCAATGAAATATTTTGTTGTTCAAAACAAATTCTTCCGTCGTTCTTGCTTGGTTGCCGCAAACAAATTTTTTGGTTGGTGCAACTAAAGGCGTGTTTCGCTCTACGCACACTATACAGATTCGGGTAATATAAACAAGAAGTTGCTGATTTCATTAATGAGCCTACAGTCCTCAACATGGGTGTAATTAATTTTTTTTAAATGTTCTTAAAAAGTGATTTGACGTCTCGTTGAAATCAATGTCATTAGAGATAACCAGAGACATAATATGGAACAGTAGTGAGACAATCACAAATTCACACGTGCCTCTCCCACAACTCAGACAATAACAAAACATTGTACCATAAGCCAGCTTACAATCGACTGCATTACGGAGGTTGGATTCGGAGCATTAACTTCNAGAAACATAATATGGAACAGTAGTGAGACAATCACAAATTCACACGTGCCTCTCCCACAACTCAGACAATAACAAACCATTGTACCATAAGCCAGCTTACAATCGACTGCATTACGGAGGTTGGATTCGGAGCATTAACTACGGATTTAACCAGGCCAATGTTTCGAATGATAGGGTTTACTAACCTAAAAGATTTACGTGGCTATCATTTTGAAAATAAGTGGCTGAGCCACTTAAAAAATGTAAGTTGGCATGGCTTATCGTAGCGCTACTTGTGTGAAGAATTTGATTGTATTCGGTTGATTAGTCCCTGAAATTCCGCATGAAAACATTTATTTTCTCTTTCGGTGCTATCATACAAAAATTGACAAAAAATGCTGTATCAGATACTTATAATCTATACTGTCAACATACAAAGTTTTGTTGAATTAGGATAAATTGTTTAATATATGTGGCAAACTTATCTAAATAATTTATGAAGCCGTTATTAGGATCATCGTTGTCTGACCAACCAAAATCATGAAAGTTCACATGGCTTTCTGTAGCATTTACAGTGTGCACAATTAAGTGGAAATTGGTATAAATAATTAAAAAATATGGCAAAATAATACATTTTTTCAACTTGCACTATTTTGCAAATAGATTGGAAAAATTGGATCTCTGTGTGCACGATTTATGCTTCTGATGAATACCGTTAGTGTACAAAATGTGATCTAATATGGTTAAATTGTTTCATACATACAGTACTAAACTAAATTATTTATATTAATAACATTAAAAAATTGTCTGCCGTACTTGAAACATGTAAGTTGACATACCATAGTCTAACACCAGAAGCGTGCAACATTTGGTGGGAATGGGTTGATTGTTCCTCGAGATCTGTTGTAAAACCTCCATATTTTTCTTGTGACGTTCTTCATAAATGGAGGGGAAAAGTTATTATAACACATTTGATGCTTGTATAATGCAAGTACACAAAGTTAAGTTAAAATCTATTATATAGTTTCGTAGATATAGCACACTAATCTAAAATAATTTTATAGCCGCCATTCTGAAAATAAGTGTTTGTCACACTTTAAAATTACGTATATTAATATGGACTACCATAGTTCAACTTCTTCGCCATATTTTTTAGGAGTGGGTTCATTGTTTCCCGAGATGTGAAATAAAAACTTTATTTCTTATTGTGGGGCTATCTTACAAATTATCAGAGAAATGAGGCTATGTGTAGACAAATTTTATGGTTGTAATATATACCGTCAGCATACAAAATTAAGATGGAATTGGTTTTGCAAATAAAATATACTGAGCTAAACAACATATATGTGTACCGAGTTTAATGAAATTCGGTTTATCACATTCAAAAATTTGAAGGGGGCACACACACGCCCACAGACAGTAAAGTGATCCCATTAGCCTTTCTTTCCTTCTGAAAGTAGGCTATAAAGATAGCAAGCCCGTCCGAATGTCGAACCTATATCGTCTGCGCCTGAGCACTGCGCCCTAACAATCTCAGCTAAAGTGACCACTGGTGAAACAGGAATGTTTTTATAGATACATTTTAAATACTGGAAAACATGCGCTTACAAATATTTCGAGACTTATGCCTTTACTTTCTAATTTCCTGTTGAACTTGTTTTATTGTGATTTTGTTACGGATTCTTTACAAGGATTAAAACAAGCAGCTTTTGAGATTGCCCTACTCCGCACTATCTGAAAAAGCCTGTCAAGAATCATGGAGATCCTTAAAAATACTCGTTCATAAATAGCAGTAACAAAAATTACAACGATGCCCTTCAGAACCAACTTTTAAATTTTAGTTCAGGTCGCTGCTTGAAACTTGGGAAAACGACATCTCTCTGATGAACAGTACAAACGAGAATTTGCAGAAGGCAGATCGTGATATGTTGACGACCGCTTAACTTCAGTCAACGACCAAGAATAACATAAAGTTTACTTTGCATTGAAGAATGCTGTGTATAGCCTGTTCACGATAATCTGAGCTCTTTAGAAAGCCGTGCTGAAAATATATTTGCAGGCACATTGTGTATTCTTCCGCTGCATGTAAAACTAAGATTGGCACAGGCCTGATTCATTGGTCGTTCAAGTGAAACTGTGAAATTTATATATATATATATATATATATATATAATAATTATTTATACAAGTCTGATAATCCATACACTTGTATGCATTCAAAACGGGAAGCAAAATAAATAATTTCAGTACTCACAATTGTTTATTTGTTTACTTAACACTTTTAATCCATCCGTCGTTACCAACTTTACCGGACACATGCCAGTCATTGTGTATGTTCGGATATATGCAGGCAAAGACAGTGATACTTTTCGAAGGTCAATTTTAAAGTGCTTAATTAACCGTGAACAACTTAAAATTGTTAAAATTATATATACCTTTTTGTTTGTGGGGAGGGGGTGGAGAAATATATTTTCACCCTGCACAGTTCTTTATGCCGTCCACGGGCGTGCATCCAAACATGGAACACACTAATGGTTTAACCAGAACCGGAACCTGAGAGCTCATGGAAGGTCTTTGTGACCTTGACTACATGGCGGCCAAGTAACTTGCTGACACCACTGTCCACCATACTTTCTCCTACTATATTATTTTATAACTGATTCTACTGAGTAAGATGGCGTATTTTAAACCTTATTATTGTAATTTTGTTTCCTGTTGCAGTAGCATATAATTGTAAAATAACCAGTTTTATGTAAAATATCGCCAGTGCTTACAAAAATTCATATGGCCTACCAAATTTCGCATTTTCAAATTTTGATTTCGTGAATATATTTTGAATGAGAGGATCAGTATTAAAGCTATTTGAAAACGTTCCAGCGGTTTGCAAAATGCATAAATGTACATTAATTATTACTGTAGAAACAAATCGGGTCAAATTTCTTTGGAGTAAAACATTTTTGATGGAAAGAGTTTTGCAAATCATTATCAATAACATAATTCTAAACACTCTGTTTAGAGAAAAATTTAGCCAGTGCCCGAGTTGAACTGGACACACAAATTGTTGAACTGGTAAATTTTTCGCCTGTTTAGCGTAAAAATTAAAATTTCGCCTGAGATGTAAATAAGATTGAAATCATGGCAGAAAGTTGAAGTGAGTAAAATTAGACTATTACAGCTGGATTTAAAAAAAAAACAAATTACAGGCGAGATGTTAATTTCTGGCTGCATGTCAAGTGCTAACGTTTATGATGCACCTCATTGATATTCTAAGGTAAACATATATGTACTTAATTATTTTCGAAGTTTCAAATTTTTCTGTAACTGCTATCCATTTGCATATTGTGAACGATAACGATTAAATATGACAACAGTTTCTCCTTTCTTTTTTGACTTCAGTCTAGTCGGGTGTTTTAGATAGGTCTTTATTGTCGCCTATTCTTTTTAGCAAACGCTCCTATTAACTAAGTTGTTTCACAAGACAGCTTAACGCCACGTGTCTTTATCAGTTTGTTTTTCAATCAAAATGGTGCCTTTTTTATACTGGAAACATATTAGCGAGCAGCATTTATAGATACGTTAATGAATATTTGCAAAGATAAAACACAGAACAAAAACTTGTGACCATTTTCTCTTTGATAGACAGTGTGGTTAGTTTCCCAAGCTGCAATGAGTTAAATAATTGTGTGACATAAGAAAATGTGTAATGATCTCATTAATATAATTAAACCGTGACTAATTATGTTTCAATATCAATTTAACAATAATTCAGTGGGTGTTAAAATAGAATAAAACTGTACAATTATGTTTCACATCTCTATAATTGTTTGCTGATCTGATCAGTCATTAAACGGGTCAGTTTCGTGCACTAGTGCACAGACATGCCCTATTAAAATCGTAAAAGAGTACAATTTAATCTTAATTCTACTGTACCTCCGGACATAATGTTCCACGCACCATGCACGTTCCTGGATGGTGCACTATGGCATGTCTGATGTCACACATCATCTACTGTAGATCCGGACATAATGTTCCACGCACCATGCACGTTCCTGGATGGTGTACTGAGGCATGTCTGGTATCACACATCATCTACTGTACCTCCGGACATAATGTTCCACGCACCATGCACGTTCCTGGATGGTGCACTATGGCATGTCTGATGTCACACATCATCTACTGTAGATCCGGACATAATGTTCCACGCACCATGCACGTTCCTGGATGGTGTACTGAGGCATGTCTGGTATCACACATCATCTACTGTAGATCCGGACATAATGTTCCACGCACCATGCACGTTCCTGGATGGTGCACTATGGCATGTCTGATGTCACACATCATCTACTGTAGATCCGGACATAATGTTCCACGCACCATGCACGTTCCTGGATGGTGTACTGAGGCATGTCTGGTATCACACATCATCTACTGTAGATCCGGACATAATGTTCCACGCACCATGCACGTTCCTGGATGGTGCACTATGGCATGTCTGATGTCACACATCATCTACTGTAGATCCGGACATAATGTTCCACGCACCATGCACGTTCCTGGATGGTGTACTGAGGCATGTCTGGTATCACACATCATCTACTGTAGATCCGGACATAATGTTCCACGCACCATGCACGTTCCTGGATGGTGCACTATGGCATGTCTGATGTCACACATCATCTACTGTAGATCCGGACATAATGTTCCACACACCATGTACGTTCCTGAATGGTGTACTGGGGTATGTCTGGTGTCACACAGCATCTACTGTAACATATAAATTGCTTAATTTGCATTATTATAAACCAATAATTCTCAGTTCTTTTTCTTTCTTTTAAACATTCTGTATTTGCTACATTTAGAGAAACATTGTTTATAATGGATTAATGCTTCCAGATATATTTCAAAAAGTCTCAAAAGCTCGCTATATTTAAAATTAACTATTTTGTATACAAAGTTTCATAAATGACTGTATTCCCTCATTGCCCTAAATAATATCAAACTTAGCAAGGTTAAGTTGAAAATCTCCTGATATTTATTAAAATTTAATTATTCTAGTGGCACGGTTTCTCAAAATAAAGAAATAATCTATTAATTAATGAATATTACACAGGTTTAGGGCATTACGAATATTATATGTTCGGCTTGAATCTTAATTATTGGCCATAACATTTTCAAGATCACCATTTTGAAATCTATTAGTATATATAACGTGTCTCCGAAAGCAATTCTCGTATTCGGTAACCTTCCCTAAATTTTTATCGGCCCTATTATCCATTATAAATGTAAATATATATATATATATTTAATTTTTCGTTTATATTCCTGAAGTTTTTAATCCTTTTCAACTCCGAAGTGATTTTATTTACTAATAAACTTGTGCCATCAATTTTTCTGTTTCTGGAAACAGATATTATAACCTTCTACTGAGACTTCCCGTAGCTTCTGTTCACCTAAATTGTGTCAGTTATTCACCCTTTCTAATTTTATGTAAGTTTTTCTGAAAAAAAAAAAAATAAGATCTGTCGTCCTTTTTTTGACACGAAATTCGCTGTTAGTACTTAATTCCGTAGATAAATATCGCATATTGGGTGTTGCAAGGAACGATAATTTTTTTAACTACGTTTATATAATGCGATTCTCTATTTCATATTGGGATCAAAAATGTGTTTAATGCTAGATGTCATAAACCGTTGACTTTTATGGAGATGAGGAATAGTTTCAACAACAAAGTTTATCTTCAATTTGTAAGGTGCGGCAATCCAAAACTGGAATTTGCTGTAGGCTATTCACGGTAAAGTAAGCACTTTGGAAGCCCTCTCATTAAAATTAATAGTCAATAGGTATATTTTATCTTAGGCTTAGACATTAATTTCCGAGTGCGTTGGAATATGCACACTGTCTTTATTACCTAAATGGCAATATTTATTTGAAAAGTGGTTAAAGGACAAAAAAGTCTGAAAGAAAATGTTACTAGGACTTCAAAAGTACTCACTTTACCGTCAACAGCCTATTGTAAAGATCGCATTTTGATTGTCCAAAAACACACGTAATAAAATTTTCATTGCCTCCTGTTGGTGTCCGAATATCGCAGAGTATTTTCTTTGAGCATCTTGTCGGAGTATAACTTTAACACGCATGAGTAAGAATGGTGAAACCTTGACGCCAATTCTTTAGTAAATGGAGCAAGGTTAAAGTAAGTCATCCGAAGAAGAGACAACTGAGCATCTACTCGTTGCGGATAAAGATATCCCAGTAAAAATGTCAGGTGACGAAATTATTTATGCTAAATTGCCGTACACAATGTTTGTAATTAGGTAGGTTACGTAAAATAACAGCGATCACTGAATCACCGTTATCTGAATCACTGTTATTACATATAAACTGGAATTTGTTAATAAAACGTTACTTAATATTGAACGAGTTGTAAATAAAAGTGAATATTTTTTCCCCCAATTATAATATATTACATGATTGAGAGATATTCAGGCGGCGATAAACAGCTTAGGTCTTCAGTGCCGGGTTAGAAGAAGTGAAGTAAAGATGGAGCAGCGAAGGAATGAATTGGTACAGGATATGGGAGTGCTCCGAGAAAACTCATCAGCCAACGGCAACGTCCACTTTGTTTCTCAGCTGCCAAATTCCTTATTTGACACTGCCATGAACTGAGCCTGGTTTGCCAAGGTTGGAAGCGAGATGTCTGACAACTACACTACACTACCGTNTTTGACACTGCCATGAACTGAGCCTGGTTTGCCAAGGTTGGAAGCGAGATGTCTGACAACTACACTACACTACCGCAGCCCTCTATACTAAAATATTAAATTTTTTTAATGGTAAATACTAGTTTATATGTGCTCGTACCAGGAAATATAGTTTTCCAATTCCATATTTGCTGGGCATTTACTTGGTATCACTTTGGAGTGAATATGCTGTGNTTTGACACTGCCATGAACTGAGCCTGGTTTGCCAAGGTTGGAAGCGAGATGTCTGACAACTACACTACACTACCGTAGCCCTCTATACTAAAATATTAAATTTTTTTAATGGTAAATACTAGTTTATATGTGCTCATACCAGGAAATATAGTTTTCCAATTCCATATTTGCTGGGCATTTACTTGGTATCACTTTGGAGTGAATATGCTGTGTGCAGTTAAGTTCGTTAAAGTTGCCAGATATTTGAAAAGTGAAACAAATTAATGAATTTCGTATAAGAGCATAACAGACACGCTTTTAATGAACCAGACGTAGTCGCAAAAACACATAGCGAATAGAGCCAAAATATTATACACTCTTCCATGAATGATTGTTTGTTTAATTTGCCACGCTGAGCAATTTTTTTGTCCGCCAGTACCTTCTTATAAAAAATACAAAATATTTATTTATATTTGAGGAAAGTAAACAACTCGTGTTTAAGTAAGTTAACTGAAAGTCTGTTTCGTTAATTTTACAGTTAATGTTCATGACAAACTTTTGTATTTAAAAATATATATAGTATCTTTTTCTTTTAGAAATGCGAACTTAACTTATGTAATGGAATTATTAGGATGGAAAAGAAAGTGCTTTGAAAATAATACTCATTTGTATGTCACCTTAAAATTTTCTAATTAGATCAGGTTTTGAGAAGTTGTGTGGTAAATATTCAGAAAGGCGACATTTACCGTAGTGTTGGAGACGATAACTGTACGCGCAACCATATGTCCATATGTGTGTAGGCCTATATATATATATATATATATATTTTTTTTTTTTTTAATTTTTTTTTCAGAAACTCAGTACCCAAACTTCAGACATAGTTTCTTTGGACCAATGGTAACACAAAATCAATACACGCTTATATTCGGAAACGTATTTTAGTATCAAACAATTGTTTCGGAATTAGCGGCGTACAACGCCTGGAGAATAAGATGGTGCGACCACGGGTGTTGGACAAGTTGTATATTCCGCAGGCGCGCGAGACTAAATTATTACATACGCAGCGTTGCGTGCCTACTTCCTATGCAACTTATCTTACACGCGTGATCGTACCGCCTTGTTCTCCAGACATTGCACGCCACAACTTTGAATATAATTATTTGATACAAAAAATACGTTTCCGGATATAAGTGTAAAGGGCTTTTACGTTGGTGCAAATAAACTATGTCTAGAGTTTGGGTAGTGAGTTTCCGAACAGCCTGTATATGGCAACCCTGGTTTACTGTAACTGAAAGCTAAATGTGCAGTGAGTCGCGTTGAAGCGTCCAGGAGTCGTTGCGCCACTCACAGCGCCCTCCTCAGTAGTTTCGACACTTGGAGGTGGCAGTCCTCAATGACGGCGCGTCCTTGAAGCGGAACGGAATGATGAATGCCACTCCGAAGGCCAGGGAGCCTTTGACGCGACCGTGACGTTCGATAGAACCTCACCGCTTCTTCTCTGCTGAACTCGCGTCAACCCGTTGCGAAGTTTGAGTGAGCTGTGCGCTTCTCAAGGCGTGTTTCGCAAATCCACGTCTCATCGTACCGCGCAAATCCCCCGCCATGACCACTCACAACTGGGGCCACGGTGGCTGAGCGGTTAGACTGCTCGCCTCCCACCAAGGCGAACCGGGTTCGATCCCCGGCTGGGTCACTCCCGGATTTTCGCAAGTGGGAATCGTGCCAGACGATGCCGCTTGTCACCCGATCCTCCATTCTCACCTCATTTCACCCTCATCGGCTCTCAAGACCTCGTTGTTAAGAGCAGCCCAAATCTCTCAACTCAACTCAACCCCTCACAACACAGTCCTTTATTCAAACAACGCGAAATCTCTAACAGGGCCTAAGTAAACAAACTAAGTACAATAAATTAATATTTTGTTTCTATTGATCTCAGTTGCGCTAAATTCAAAGTATCTTAAATACACAGTGTAATTCAGTGAAATCACTTTTGCACTTATGTAATATTAATATGTTAATATTTGACAAGGCAACGTACCCCAAATGCAGGCGGAAATCNGGGGGGGGGGGGAGCTGAGTCCGGATAAACTGTTTTAACCAAATATGAATGTGAGGAAAGGAGAGGCATTTTAGATGTATTGACACCGCATATGTTTCTTTGCTAGAGTGGACTTCATGCAAACTATGCAGTTAACTTTAGTCTATGATATTTAAAAAAAAAACCACTAAATATCCGTTTTTCATTATTTATATTTGCAAACATTTGTTATAGTTACTCTCACAATAAATTAGTCTTAAAATTGTTGATATGTTTTGAATTTGTGCATTTATTGAGAAAAATATATAGTCAAGTCGCTATTGCCAAAATTAAGCTACTTTTTTAATTTCCGATTATTTACTCTTATTTAACGCAGCATATTAATAATGATTGATAGGTTTTTTGTTTTGTTATGTGAACAACACATCCACGTATTATAAAAGCACGACAGTGTATAAACTCCACATTGCAAAAATCAAACCAAATATTTAAATTTTCTGCTATTCATCGTGTATCGCATTTGAACAATGGTAAATCACCCTTGCTTCCCGTAGTGCCATCCTTCGACATTTACTTCAACAGAGACATGTCGCTCTGATATATAAGTCGTTACGTGTATAGTTGCACAAAGCATTCCTAGAGCGTTCTGATATAGTTTAAGGAACGTGCTTTTTATTTTTCACTTTTTCGTATTTCGTGCCAAAGGTGCGTAAATGGCAGACTCAAGAGCATTTCAGTTGTATGGAAATAAAGAGTGAAACATTGATATGTGCAGTACAATATTTTTCAAATACATTTCAAGAGCACTACATTTTATGTAGCTAACTTTTTATAAATTTGATTTGAATGTTATAATTGGTTCCTTGGAGGCGCCCCCTCCCCTCAAGTATACTAAGTTTGATTAAAATCAATCTTATAGGTCTTATCAATCCTATAAGGCGAAATAGGACATATCGTCTTAATACGTTCATATGCAGTTATTTTTAAAATTAGCATCGCATTTGGTTGAAAACTGTGTTTTGCTAAATGTACAATTGTGTACATTATTTTTTTGGGAGGAGGGAGGTATTATAGCTCTAAAATTGTTATATTGACACTTATGACCTGTTCCAATTAGCTATANCATTATTTTTTTGGGAGGAGGGAGGTATTATAGCTCTAAAATTGTTATATTGACACTTATGACCTGTTCCAATTAGCAATAGCAATATAGTAATTAGTAGCTTAGTGTGGTCGAATTGGAACTCCGTCGATAGTCACTTGTTTACCGGAATATCTGTTAAGCAAAATTGTCTCTAATTCTACATTTTAAATCACATGAAGTTGTGGTGCAACTATTAACATAAATTAATAAACGATATAATAATTATTCATGTAAAACCACGTGTGTCTGCAATATATTTTCGGTTACGTTTACATTCGAATGTATCGCATTCCATAGCGTGCCATTGGTATTAAATTCATGCATTAAGTTATCTATTTCTATATATCTATTCCATTATATGAATTCATAAAATGAATATACCTATGTGTATAATGTGAAGCTGTATACACACTTTTCTTTGCCGCATACGTTTAAACAATAATGTGGGCGCGATTTGGAGTTTGATAAATTAGTATTAATTCAATAATATTAAATACTAAAAAATATATACATTACTGATAAATACATCGTTCAACTAAATCAGGTCACTTGGGCATTTGGCAAAAATAAGTGCCTTTTGGAACACGACCACAATCATTTGTTTCAAGAGAAAGGTAGGCTAAAAATATATTTAAACGCAGATATGTATTGATTTGTTTTGAGAAACGGTTCAATGAAATGTTTTAAAGCATATACGTAGTTACGCTTAGTTAATTTATATTTCGAATGTGATTGTTATCGAGTGCGGTGGCGAAGTGGTCAATACGCTGCACTAGCATTCGGGATTACGCGAGTTCTGCTGTCGGCTTGGCTATCCTGATGTCGGTTTTCCAAAGTTTTCCCAAACCAATCTAAACGAATACTCGGATTGTTCCTTAATGTAGATGATGGCTGCTTCCTTCCACATTCCTAACTGTCCGACTGTTTGGTCCCTAGACGTTATGTCCATACAAAATGACCAAGGAAATAATTTATCTTTGTCCCAAGAGATGAATACTTGGGGCATAGTATCAAACACCTTAATTTGTTTCCGATATTTGGACACGAACAAATTTTGGACCTTCATGTTTTCGTCGTAACGTCAGTAAAGTTATCGTATTATCTTGGCACGGAAGGGTAATTCCGACGGTATATCATTCAGATCACAGACTATTGTAATTTTCGTAATTTCTGTTACGATAAATATAGAGAGATGTATCGTATAACATGAGTACCGCCCACCAGACCCACAACGTGACTACGCACTAGAAATCAAGGCATAATGGAGAGGCGACGAAATGCATTGCATTTTTTTGTTTTGGAAAAAAGGGGGGTGTGGTTTGGTGGGGGGGGAGGGGAGTATGAGAGTGCCTCGAGGGTCCCAAGTTTTAAAATAATCTGACAACTCTGACCACGAAACAACAAAGAGAATACATTCCAGTTTGCTTTGCGCTCGTATGATAATTTCTAAGTTTTCAGTGTCGCGGATCGTCAGTCAGTTGGTATGATTGACAACAAAATTCCCCTTATGTTTGTAGATTGTACCGCATTTGGAAAACTTCCCTGAGGCGTAATTATATTTCTTCCCCGACCACAAATAGTATTCGGCAGAGCCTGCACTTCTCTTCGCGATTGGAGATACCATGCTGCAAATCATGCTCTGTCTCTTCTAATATTTCTCATCTCTTTCCATGCTCTCTTTGCGTGACTCAAAATTGTTATTATCTCTGTCAGTATTCAAATTACTTTTATTCTTTAAGCGTGTCAACTGCAAAACATTAAATTTGCATAATATAATGGGGTAACATATGTTATTGTTTACATCCAAAAGCAGTAGGAATATGTGAGAAAACCTGTAACCAATCAGTTTTTGAGTTCATTCACATCGAAGGTACAGACACGCCAGTTCTCTTCTGATATATTCATTTGTAGTGTCTAATTTATTCTTAAACCCTCCGTGGAAAAAGAGGTTATTGATCATTTGGCCCACATAAATAAATAGTCAGCAACGGAGGTACCGATGCGATCACAACGCCGTGAATATATTGTTTGCTCACGCCACGGTGCAGTAAACTGACGGGAAGATACAGGTCACGATATGCTATGAAAATGCCGCATGGAGAAAAAAAAACTTAGATGTGCCACGTGAATGGACTTTCTGGTCGACGTGCAAAATAGGTCTAAGGGAATCCAGACCATTGAAACACTGTTGTAAGTTAATATGAACTTAAAAATAGCATTTTCTACAGTCATCAGACCTAATTATTAAAAAAAAACCCTCTTTGGAACAATGTCACTACACTGACAACTTCCTAGGTTCAATATTTAAAATATATGAAAATAATATATTAAAAAAACAGCATACAGCTAATCCAAGACTGTGTTCGAAAATGAAAAATATTATATTATTACGTTATAGTCTGATACGAAACCAGGTAGTAATGCGAAGAAATTGAACCGATTGAAAATTTTGGAAACGAACTGAAAGGTGCTGGTTTGGTTTTGATTTCACAGTAAAGTGAGTACTTTTGAAAGCACTGTTAAGTTCTACTGTGTGTCCGTTGGTGGTGTAACCTTCCGAATATCAATACAAACATTGTCACGTGACTTTAATCTGATTTTTACATCAGTAGCTCAGTAGACCATACACATTTAAAAACAAAGCCAAATAAGTTATATATATATTATGCTCATCAGTATAATTATGTATACGTTAATTTAAGTAAATAATACTAATTTATCAAAGTTCACAGTTATTTTTATGTTTATGTGCAAATGCTTATATTTCTGTTCAGCCCTTCCGAGGCCACATGGAAATACATTTTGGTTTATTCTGTCAACTGAGAATCGTAGGTAAAAGGAGTCGAAGCTGGATCTTTCTTTCTTGTAATACATAATCTTTTTTTCTCTCTGTATACATTAAGATTTTAAACATATTCGCAGGCGTATCGTCCTGCACGGGGCAGTGCAGCCCTCGTTTCGACAGAGCCTTTGTTTAGGTTGTTGAAGTGTTGTTTTCAGTAATGGCACCGTGTTTTGTTGCTGCTGTCAATGAGCAGCTCATTGAGTTGGCAGCTCGACACCCAGTGTTATGGGATATGTCCCACCACGAATTTGAGAACACTTAAAAAAATTGAACTTATCTGGAAATAAATTGGTGGCATTTTAAGTGGAACGTTTTGTTAATCCGTTTACGTAATTTATTTTATTGTAATTATAATTATTTAGACTCGTTTATTAGCCCCTTTTTTGCCAAAATCCGATCTATCGCAAGTCGCCAAAATTACACGTTAATTTTGAAATAACTGCAGGGTTGGAGATAAAGCTCTATAGTCACTTTAATTTTAAATGGTAGATTGATAATAAACTTTATTTCTATTGCAGATTATTAAGTGTGGTACAAATGTTGTAACAAACATTGTGTGTGTTGCACGGTATAAATTTGTTAACATAAATCCAAGCACGATAAAAAAAAGAATCTATTTTAAATATGGTGTTAAATTATTACCTAACAAATTGTCTTGTTTTTATATATCAATCCTTAGTAAGTATAGTAAAATAATTTACTATAGTAAGCTGGTTTAGTTTGTTAAATCACAATGTTGTGAACACCCAAATATGCAACGTTTATTCACTTTGGTTCATTAATAACATAGGTAAAGAATTTTTTCTTAAAACATAGACCTATATTGCACAAAATTTAACGTTACTCATGAAATACCTTATAGTCAATACACAATACTTAATAAAAGAAGAAACACAGATTTGTACTAGTTTTTTTTGTATGACCTAATACACATAGCACCAGTCCGTTCACAAACCCAATTAGGTTATTTAACTACAGTAGCTTGTAAATGGATTAATGTTTTTCCATTGCAGATTTTCCCTTAAAATTTTCAGTAAACCGAGACTTCATTAATTCAAACCCTTCGGCTTTAGCAAATCCACCCATTCCAGCTAGAGGGGTCATACATTCAGGTGGAAGTTCATCTGCGGATTCTTGCACATCGCCAAGATTTTGGTTTTTACTGAGATATTCATTTTGAAGTAAATTGTCCAAGCAAGAAGATACTATAAAAATCAGTTCTATAGTTTCTGGCTTGGCAAAAATAAGTGTAAATAAAATACTGAATTGCTAACAAGTCATATTAAATGCATTTTCGGTGACGCTCCTAACTTTCGACAAGTGAGGGGGTGAGTGAAGAGGTTAGGGTGGCCCTAAACCTCGAGGTCTTCAGAGCCGATGAGGGTGAAGTGAGGTAAGTATGGAGAATCACCGGAATGAAAGGGCGGGGGAAACGAGAGATACCCGAGAAAACTCGCTTACCAGCGGCAATGTCCGGCACGAGTCCCACATGCGAGAATCCAGGAGCGAACCCGCCGGGCATCGAAGCCGGTTCGCGTAGGTGGGAGGTGAGTTGTCTAACCACTACACCACCGCGCCCGCTCTCTCGACAAGTGATAGTTAAAGGCTCGTTCTGAAGGTTGTGTGTTACACCCCGCAGTGGAGGCCGGAATCCGCATTTAAAACTGCACCGCTCTTCCGCTACGGAGAAGTGTTTTCCTACACACTACGGGAAAATCCCAGCTACTGGACGTTTGTAACATGGACAGACGGTCGATCGCTCTGCAACGAGTGCATCGAAAATGACAAAAGTTGTGTGCTGCATTAGTGGTGGTGGATTTAAATGAAATATAAGAAGTAACAGATATCCTTGAACTTCTATCGAAGTAAGGAAGTCTGCCAGTAAAATGTAATGTAACAGAAGTAGTGAAGGAGTTTCGGATGACGAAATACCATTTAATTCTGATTTCAGATTCACTCTTGAGCAGTTCTACGGCTTGTTGAAGAACATGATTGAAGATGACTTAAATGTTGAGTCGAGCTACAGAGTCAAAAAACCAATTATTCCAGCTGAAAAACTTGCTCTTACTTTTAGGTAAGCATATGTTTACTTCGTTTTATTTGTAAACTTGATAGGTTGATATTTTTTGTCTGATTAGACGTTGTTACTAGTCCATAGCGAAAGTGATTGAGAAGTACAAAAATACAAACCGTAACTCCAACAACTACACTGAAGAGCCAAAAAACTGGTACACCTGCCTAATATCAAGTAGGGCCTGGACTCGACTAATGTCTGAAGGTATGCAGGAGGCATTGAAATCTGCGCCAATTTGAGAAAGGGTTGCACGTCTGTCACGTTTAATGATTCTCGTCAGTCATCATTTGTCCCGTTCGTTCACGATCTTTTTTCCGGCCGCGGCGATGTCGAAGATTTGATGTTTTACCGGATTCCCGATATTCACGGTACACTCGTGAAATGGTCGTACGCTAAAATCCAAATTTTATCGCTACCTCGGAGATGCTATGTCCCATCTCTCGTGCGCCGACTATAACACCACGTTTAAACTCACTTAAATCTTGATAACATGCCATTGAAGCAGCAGTAACCGATCAAGCAACTTTTCCAGACGCTTTTTGTCTTATATAGGCGCTGCCGACCGCATCGCGTTACTCTGATAGGTTCCATACCTCTGTTATTTGCATACGCACGTCTATACCAGTTTTTTTTGGCTCTTCAGTGTATTTATTCTGTTAGGAAAGTAGGTTTTCAGGTGATAAAGAGAGACACAAGTAAACTGTTCATTTGCACCAAAGTGTACTAAATGTGATACGTAATGCAATGCTCATTACTGTTCACGTTTCATACGAATAAAACATATTAGCTATTTAAATAACAGCAGGGCAAATAGTCATTTCGATGTCATTGCCATGTTTAAATTTATTGCGATAGTGCAAAGGAATTGCACTTAAAATAATGGAAATCCATGCTGTAGGTGGAGCAAGGTAGAAATTGGAAGTAATTCTCCGATTCTTCATTGTTGTTAGCACGTGAGTCTTGATGTTCTCTCGCGTCATTGTTGGAACCACTATCATAGGATGGTTCAGGGCTAACAATGGACGCCGGAGTACTGCATGCCATGTTGTCGTCTCCACGTGTTGAAAAGTTCCCGTGGCACATATTTTCTAACAATACTGAAAACGTCACTTTTGACATAGACTTTCATTTCCGGACCAAACTTATTTACAGTAGCTGCCATTGTTTTAAAGAAAAGTTCGATTTCATCTTCGGGGTCTGGTTGTAAAGTTTTCCAAGTACTTTGATAAGTCGCCCTCTCTTCGGATCGTTTCTGTAGTACTTCCAACAATTCCATGTGTTGCATATCCCTTTTATTTATAGTCTAATTAATGCGTTTAGTTGACGAGCTTTCAGCATTATCAAAATTTCTTTTCTTTCTGTTACTATTGTCATTATGATTTTTGGTTATTATAGCAGATGGACTGCGTTCAATGAGAGGGTATTCTTGTTCTTCTTCGTTGATTGTCTCTCCCTGCATGTTTTCTTGTGTTTCCTTATCATTTGAAATCGTGTCCCCCTCGTCATCAATATTGTCGAGAAATCGTAGTCACTCCCAGTAGGTAGCCCTTTTTTTAGTAGGAGTAGACCTCGTTGTGGTATTCTTTTCTTGTTTTTCTACATTTTTATAGTTGTCTCTAATATTTCTCCTTCTTGTTCTGCAATGCTGCCCAGAAAACACACAAAAGTTTAGTTTTGCAGTTTTTTATCTGTAAATGTGTGTGTGAATTTTACAAACCTGAGTTTTTGTTATTTCTTTTTTTGTATTTACAGGTTCCTGGCAACTAGAGAATCTTCGAGATCATTATCATTTTCATACCGCATATCAACTTCTTACATTACTACAAACATTCCAATAGTTTTTAAATCTCTAAAGGGAAAACTGCAACCCTTATTTGAGAAACCCAGAAGAAATTGACTGGAAGCAAAAGGCGGAAGAATTTTGGAAGAGGTCGGATTTTCCAAATGTTGTATGAGCGTTGGATGGTAAACACGTGCGGATTGTTGCGCCTATCAACAGCGGTATTTTATATTATAACTACCAGAAGTACTTAAAAATAGTTCTGCTTGCCTTGGTCGGTGCGAACTGCAAATTTCTTGTTGTTGGTGTAGGTTCACTTGGGAAGGAAGGAGATGAAGGCATTTTCAACAAATCTGCCCTGGGGAACATGATCAACGATGGGACAGTGATGTTTCCTCCACCTCAATATTTACCGAACTCCAACATACTGTAGCCCTACGCAGTGCTAAGATGTGAGGCCTTCCGTCTTCATAAACACATGATGAAAGGTTATTGCAAAAAAACAAGCAATGGAAGGAGCAGACAAAAGAAACTTCAATTATCACTTGTCGAAAGTTAGGAGGGTATCCGAGAAAGCATTTGGTATTATGTGTTCGCAATTTAGAATTTTCTTTACACCCATTTTTTTCAAGCCAGAAACTGTAGATTTGATTGGTATGGTATCTTGTTGGTTGCACAATTTACTTCGAAATGAATACATTAGCAAAAACTCAAACCGTGGCGAAGTAAAATAATCCGCACATGTACTCTCAGTTGAAAATATGATCCTTCTAGCTGGAATGGGTGGATAGCTAAATCTGAAGCTGCTCTTAAAATAAACATTAACCCATTTACAAGGAACTACAGCGAAATATCTTAATGAGGTTTGTGAATGGACTGGTGACTGTGAACTGAGCCACATAAATAAAACTAGTACAAATCTGTGTTTATTTTTTATTGTGATACGTGCACTGACTGTAAGCTATTTTTGTGTTTCGTGAACTTTTGTATGTTACAGGATTATGTTTTAACAAAAACTACTTTTTCTATGTTTTAGTGAACCAAAGTGAATACACGTTGTGTTTGTGTGTGTTCGCAACATAGTTATTAGACAAACTAAACTGGCTTCCTATAGTAAATTATTTTACTATACTTTTTGAGGAGGGATGTCTTCAAACAAGACAAATCGTACAGTAATAATTTGATTTTATATTCAAAAAAAGTTTTTTTTAAATAATTGAAGTGGATTTTACATTACCTACTTTGTTATATACACTATACCCTTCAATACACATAATGTTAGTTACGAAATTTGTAAATGAAATATGAAAGCCTGTCTTTTGGGAATATTTTAATGTACAGCTAATTAGAGAAATTTATGTCTGGTTTTAAGGAAACGTTGTTAAATAAAAAAAGTGCAGCTAGTGAAAGCTGACGGGGGTAAGATGACGAATTCGTCAACTTGCCCCTGCATTCGATACTGTCAACAATGTTAACAATTTCCTTCGTGTTTTCGTTGATACCCATGGGTTATAAATGGAAAACGGAAAGGAGGAGTTAAAGTGATGTAGAAATGGCTTCTGCAATGCATTCTGTCGAAGGAATGTCTTGCAATGGAGCAGCATCAGTAAATGGTATTCCAGAGCCAACATTACGACGTTATGTGAATATCGGGTGAAATGATTAATTTATTTTAATTTTCTACCAGTATTGCATTGTTGACTCTGCTATTACCAAGTATTGAGGAGGGGGGGTGGCCCAGGGGTAACCGAACCACCCAGTTCAGTTTTTCAAATATAACCTCAAAAAATTTTTTTTTTTCAAAGTCATGGATTTTTCTATTTGTTTTTATACTCTCACAAAGTATACATGTGAAAGAATAATACACTTTCTTTTATCACTAAATTTTAAAACTTTTTTTTTTGAGGACGAATTGTATGATTTTTGTTTTCATTTTATGTTGGAATATGTTTTCTTTGCTCTCTGTATGTTGATAAGTGTGGGTATTTATAAAACAATTGTTTATTGTGTCTATAAATAGTATTCATTGCTTCGTAATCTTTCCCTAATACATTCGTTATGTTACCCCAATAAGTTCGTCAACTTTCTTCACCCCTGAGGCTCATAGATTGATTTCACGTTAATTACTTCGGAACTATCCACATATATATAACCATTTTACATGTTAAGGTAAGAAATAGTCTGAACTTAGTATTAGTATCATGTTCGAACAGATTATGTGATATTTTTATTGATGAAATGCGCTCCCATAGATTTACATCGTAAACTTAGCCTAGTCCCCCCTAGTTCTTTTTTTTTTTAAGTAGTGTTCTTAAATTCGTGGTGGGACATATCCCATAATATTGGGTGTCGAGCTGCCAACTCAATGAGCTGCTCATCGTCAGCAGCAGCAAAACGCGGCGCCATTACTCGAAACAACACTTCAACAACAACCTAAACAAAGACTCTGTCGAAAGGAGGGCTGCACTACTCCGCAGCGGATGACGGAGGACGTGCTGCGATCTGTAGGACAACACGTACAACAGTAAGGTACTGTACGCTGAGTGCTGTGCTCTGTCGAAAGGAGGGCTGCACTACTCCGCAGCGGATGACGGAGGACGTGCTGCGATCTGTAGGACAACACGTACAACAGTAAGGTACTGTACGCTGAGTGCTGTGCTCTGTCGAAAGGAGGGCTGCACTACTCCGCAGCGGATGACGGAGGACGTGCTGCGATCTGTAGGACAACACGTACAACAGTAAGGTACTGTACGCTGAGTGCTGTGCGGGCTCCGCAATGTTCTCCGGCGCGTGGTTTAACACGCAGCTAGGAAAACGCGCCTTTACCTGTTTCCATTCATATACTCTGTACTTTTTATAAAACGTAATGGAAAATGGGAAATAAATCGATGTTGCAGCATCCCACTTTACAAAAGTTATACACGTGGTATGCAAATTTGAAGACGCTGTTTACAATTTTCCCCCTAACTAGAAGTTAAATACAACAATACAAACAAAAGTCCTGTTTGTTTTCTTTTTAAGAAAGTGGTGGAATAGTGTGATTCACCGACGGAAACGTTCATTTGTCTTGCTCGAAACTGTGGTTACAGTTCCTCTCTCCGGAAACGTTCTTTGAACCGTTCCGTGATATATTATCCACTCCTAGTTTGTTGATCACTAGCCATGCAAGATTGGGGTATGCCCTTTCCTGCGAATTTTATGACAAAAAAAATTAAAGACAAAATTAAAAGCAGTTTTTTACCGGTACCGGGAATAGAAACCGGATTTTCTTTGCTTGGTACTTACACTACTTAACATATAATGCTTGGAGATAGCCGCTTTTTTTAAGAATGGAGTTATGAGGAACATGAGTTTGTATATTGTCTTTTAGAACATACGTTTTGAGTATCGCACCCGGTATTATTATTGCAGAAAGCTGTGCGAAAAAGACAACTGTTAGTTACAAAATCAATATAAATGTTTATCAGCTTTATTTTCAGTAACATGATGGATTTATAAAACTGTTTATGCCTATATTAAAATAGTTTTTACCGTTTTAGTACGTGTAAAATTATAAAATGAAATATGCAAAAAATTATGTATTTTTAAACTTTACGTTTATACAAAACTGCTTAGGACTATATTTTGCGATTGTTTTTGTCTCAACGTGCGAAAATGTGAATGAAAAAATTGCAATAATGCTTAAGCATTTGGCTTTTTATATTTCACTTTGCCGTAATAAGGTGAACTTTGCTTGCACGAAACCGCGAAGTTTGATATTATCACTGCTACCATTCTGTCTATGCTAAGATGGTACCAGATCTAAACACAGGTGACAGCAGTATCAGCTACATGTATTCAATTGTGCTAATCACAATCACTGCCACTTTCGATATATTCCTCCATAGGTTGCGATTGCGATTGACACACATGTGCGAAATCTTCACAGGTAGCGGTTTCACAGCTCATCTCTAAAGGCCTGGGAGAGGGACTAGCTAGCTCAGAGGTGATATTAGCGTGACTTTCCTCAACGTTGCGAGGTGAAGGCTGCAATGAACTATAGTGTAGTGGGTTGTTAGTTTGTTATATTAAGTTGTGTTATGATTGCTATGCTGGATTAATAATACGGCCACTCATAGATACATGACGTTCGAAACCACGTTGTACTGAGGTTGGAAAGAAGTGTGAGATCTAAGAGAATTTGTTTGCCCTATAACTAACACATCAGTTAGAAATATACACATCACGTGATGAAATAAAACACTAATATATTTAAAAAAATATGTATAGTAATACGTCGAAATAATAAAAAGAGAAAGTACGTTATAATAATTAACGTTTCCTATTATTAAGCACAATGTAAATTACAAACATTAAAAATTATATATATAGCGAAAGAGATCGTGTGAATGTGCGTGCATGTGTCTATTCGGAAATTAAACTCCCAAACTGCAGGAGGTGATTCCTTATGAAAAATTAAGTCGAGTGTATATATATATATATATTTATATAAGACATAATATACCCAAACGGAATATTAAAGGAGATATGAGCCTGTTAAAAATGGGATTTGAAAACGTATTTTTGCCAAATTGCTTGTAGAACGCCTACAAATGCCGCAGCAAGAAGGGGACAATGTTGCAGAGACACATGCGTAATTCTGGCCGTCCTCGGTCTGTGCGCACTGTCCACGCCCTCTGGACACAGAGGGTGGCGTGTGACGTCAGCCTAACCTCCCCCTGCCGGAGTCAAGATGCTTGGCACTTCTCCGGCGCGACAGTCGCCAGTTCCCGGGGTGACCTCCGAGTTGGCGGTAACGTTCCACTGTGTGCGAGTGTTTTACCTACTTCCAGTGGCGACATGCCGCATCGCTGCTGTGTTATCAGTTACACTGGGAGTCGCGAGAACGGTCTGCGAGTTCGTGTATTTGGTTTTCCGAAAAACCAACAAATGCGACAGTTATGGTTGCGTAAAATTATTCGCGCCAACTTCGCATCATCAGACTCTTCTATAATAACTTTACTGTCTGAAACAAATAACTGTAATTTTTTTTCTTGTTACGTATCTGACTATTTCAGTCATTTCTTCTCTGTTAACATACTTTGCAGTTAAAAAATATGGTACACAAAACATTATGTGTCTAAATACGCAGAATCTTGTTCAGATGAAATTACGTTTCTGTATTAGCACTGCATAATGGTAACGAACTTAATATGACTACAAAACTGAATGTCTGAAACAGGAGCAACTGGCCTGTAACATACTGTTAGATTTGAGTAATTGTTTATAGCACCGAAGAGTGAATAAGGCCGAATATATAAAAGTGTTTAACATATTATGCTACTTTAAAACTCTGAAGTCCTCTTTTTTTTCTGTGTACAAATTGTGAAAAATGAACGCACGTAAATATAAGTGGTGCCTGCTATATTTACGTCCTACGGCATGGAAGACGTCGGGAGATAATAATTGGCGTAAACAGAATACCATTCTAAGTATCAACTAAACAGTTGCCTAGCATATTAAATTTTAATAAGCTATAATTTCAAAACACGAAGAAGTTGACATTTAAGGGCGCATTAATAAAATAGTTCCAAAAACGCGCTCTATATTTTCATTAGAGCTGGACTACGCGGAGACAGCTGAATCGTTTTTAAACCCGCATAAGACAAGTAGAAACCAAAATACCGATTATGATAATAACTTATTATTCAGTACATTTAAAGGCAATACATTTACAGTAGTCAACAACTTCAAAGAAGTTACAAAACTTAATAAAAAAGAAATAATATTGTTCAAAAGAATGAATATTCCTTCTTACATAGTCGCGCTTCCTAGATACATTTGCAATTAACAAAAATTGCAAATCGACACCATAACGGTCCGTTAAAAATATTGCTTGAATTCTTCTATAGCGTGCAATAGTTTACAGTAAACAAATTTCTTTTAGCATTGACACAAATATGTAGCATATTTTAAATTTATACGCATATTTTATGTCAACATTTGTTTTATTAGGAAAGTAAGTATTTTTATTTAACAGTTTTTACTTATACGACTGTATTTTACTCTAATATTTCCTATGCGTTAGGATATCTGGTCATAATCTACAGTTTGTTATTTCAATATTCCGAATATTGTAAATTCTTTGCTATTACATCAATTTTTATTGTCAGTGCGATATTGTTAAATGTTCTGTTTTGGCTTTTATAATTTCCGCGGCGGATCTCCCACAGGATTACAGACAGAGTAATTATATTTTATATTCAGCCAACATAAGAGTTGCCACCAGGTCCGAAGAAGGATGACGATTTTCAGTAGAAATCTGACTTATTTTCTATTGTAATGATATGTTACAGATAATTAACTAATTAAATAAGGTTGGTATTATGCAAGAAATTAACTTACATTTTTTATTAGGCATGATAATGTGTAAATGCAAAATTAACAAACTTTGTCTAGTTTAAATTACTTCGAAAAATAAGCAAAGCGTTTGAATAGTATTACTAGCCACCGCACGTATTTAAAATTTCAGTTTTAATTATTTTATTTCCTCTTAGTAAGATTCCTTTTAAATTTTGACCCGAGAAATCAATACTTTGTTAGACATTTTGTTAATAAAAAAAATTAAAAACAACAAAAAATAGATTTACAAGAAAAAATGTTATTTAGCTCTAATGAAAAGTTCTAAACTTTATTCTGAATCAAGAAACATTTTAATATTGCGAAAATCATGTTGCCGTTAAATATCAAAACATCAGCAAGATGCACCAGGTTTGATAATTAACTTGTAATTCATTGGCTTAATACGGACGTGTTGGAATTTACGCCGTACCTGGAAGTTCATTAATATACCTACCGTCAAACATATGTCCGTTTCTACTGTAACAGCAGTGCAAGCCCCTAGATAGTTCGTAATTTAGCAGTATTTTTGATTACTTTAATTGCTGCAGAGACGCTTCGAAATTAATCACACTCGCACCGCATCCTTTCAAGCGACATACTTTTATAAAATTTTCATAGTCAATTAATATAAAGAAGAAACATTCTGGCTGTGGAAACTAGTTACAAAAATTTATTTTGTTCATAAGGTGGCTAGTAGTCCGCACAGTTAAATTATAATTTAATTGATAACAACACATCACCAACGATGTTGAATATTATTGTAATAAGAACTTTTATTTAATTAAATATTATAAAGATAAGTATTTATTTAGTGATAAATTATTTTAATTTTAACTGCAATGACAAACCAACATTTCAAATACACAGTTGTTCCTATATTTTAAGTACTGCCCGAATTCAGTTTTAATTTATCTATCATACGTAGTTTCTCTCTTTCTCTTCATTGTACGAATATCTAAAACCGATATACATTGGTATATTTATAACTCTTCAGCTAGCCGAATTATGTTTATAAAAAAATTAATAGAGAGAGAGAATGCTAGTAAAGGTAGGAAGGTCATATCGCCAAACAGTATCTGTATTATTTAGGTTTTTATATCATTACTCATTTTAAACGAAGATGATTTTAACTGTTAACTCCTGTTGGATAAATATAATTAATAAATAATTAATTTCAAGTAATTAATTTTTTTATTAACAGGTCCAGTTGTTTAAACAAACTCATAAAAAAAAGTCGCATCTTAATATATTTAACCTATATTTTTAACCCTCTATTTTCCAACTTCTACCCAGAACTGTTAACTCAATATTAAAATAATATAGTACTTGCCTTTTTTTATAATGTCGAAGTTGAGTATTGTAGTTTATTTGGTATATTTTGGTTAATTTGTTTATTTTTATTCCTACTCAATTTTTGACCAGAAAAATCTACTAGGCAAGAGAATAATCAGGAGATTTTTTATGTCTGTATGTCTGAATGTGTATGTACGAATATGTAGGCTACGTAAATGTTCGAATGTGCAGGTATTATGAAAATGTTTTTGAGTATCTGCCTATATGTGTGTGTGTAAATAGCTATATTTACTTGCATGTATAACTATACATACGCGTATTGTGTACGTGAATATATATAGGTATGCGTATTTGTGTACATGTATGTCTATGCATATGCATATGTGTGTAATTGTATGTATATACAAATGTGTGTACATATATATACACTCACTCTGTTGTTCATTTCACTGTGATGTGCAAATGAAATTAGCCATGTACCTAATATGTTGAAATTATTATAATGGCAGTAGCTGATAGTGTTGACATTTCTTTCAGTTGTAAGCAAATTGGTGATTCCCATTTGTTCATTTAAGTGTTATGGGAGGTTTCGTGCACAAACGTCATTGACATACTATCTCTCTATCTCAATTATGCAGCTGGCATACGTGCCAACCTACGGTGCAAAGGGTTCGGGACTCAAATCCTGGTTAAGGCGTGAAGGGTGTGTCTTTGATTTGTTTAAGAATAACTTTAGTTTATTCTGTAAACCACGTTTCTTGGCTTTGCCTTCCAATATAAAACGAGGGCCATAAAAAGTAACACCGGAATCAATTTGTGGTTGTCTCCGCCCCTTAGATAAAATAGTTATTAATTACGGCGATCGTAGTTTGTTAGAATATGTATATTAAATTTTTCGTAGCGTGCGAGTACATACTGAGTTTGGTCACAATTTTGGTCACTTATTGTACACTTAATTTTAAACTTTATTTATTATACATTTATGCCTTTTATTTGTATACGTGGATCGTTATATTATACACATAAGGTGTCAGTTCACAGTGTGAATTGAATGTGTTATAGTTGCACACAATTAACAGTGAAATTTTGTAAGGCTTCAAGTTAAGCAAAAGTAATATTCAACTGCTTACAAAAAAAAAATGGAAATGTTCCTCAAGTGATGATTAATATTAAACTGGCATTTTGAACACTATCATCAGCTTCAATGTAGTCTGCAAGCTAATCACGTTGTTATAATTTTCTGTTAACCAAGGGCATTAACAATAGATCACTAAATATAAAACATTAATCTTAGATTAATATATTTTTATGGCTACTGGTTGTACATTCTGATTACCACAGATATTTAACTTTAACACAAAGAGCATTAGTAATTCAGTAGAAGCTGATTATGAAGTTAATTATAGAAACATAAATATAAAATTCATCAGGAAGTGACTACAGCATTGTTAACTGTATACGTAGAATATAAAGAGAAAGAACGACTCCTGATGACGTCACGCGCTTGAAAGCAGGCCTACAGTTCAGAGGGTGTAGGCACTGTTCGGCTTGAGGAAGTGATACGTCAGCACATCAACGACATGCCCTCCACCAGTACACGCTCCATAGCGCACCAATTAAGCGTGGTCGATTCAACCTGTGGAACGTATTGTGGGTAAATCGCTGCCATACCTACCGCTGGCAAAAAGTACAAGGCATTCCGAGAAAATACGTTTAAAAAAACCAACTTTCACATGCTATTGTCTCCTAAAATATTCCGTTTAAGTATATGGTGCCGTGTATGTGTTCGACTTTATTTATCATAAGGAATCACCTCCCGCAGTTTGGGCATTTAATTTCTGATCATCCTGTTTGTGTGTGCGTGTGTATGTGTATATAAATAGTGACCAATTGAAAAAATAAAAGGCAAACTATGATAAACGAATTATATGTGACGTAAAACTTATTAAGCACATTCTAAAACATACGAGGCAAAAAATAATAAACTCATGATGCAATACAAAATAGACTTAACTTAAGAGAAATTTCTTCCTTTAGTAATTAAGAAAGAAATGAAATGTACAAATTAACGCTGATATAAAATATCACTTTGGAAATCAAGAAGCATATTAATCTTATACATATACATATTATAAATCTCAACGTGTCTCTATCTGTCTGTCTGTTAGTGCGTTTATCACTCGAGAACCACTTAACCGATGTACGTGATTTTTTTTAATTCATAGCTATGTTCTCTGACCAGGTTTTAGTATGTATTTTGTTACGTAAAGTAACATAAGAAATAAGCAGTGACGATAATAGTGAAAGCCAGTGCGCTCTCTTCCAATACGCTGTCTAAACCGTTAAATATGGAACAATATCATGAAGTAAAGAATTGTGTCGAATAAAAAGACCTAAAAAAAACTCAGCGGTAGCATATATCTATCTATAACAGAAAAATACTCATAAACGTTTTTACCATTTAATTTTTAAATAAATAAATACGTAAAATTCAAGATGTTGTTTCCCATTAAAAACTTAATATGTATCAAAGAAAAAATGTAATTAGAATTGTTTAGCGAAAAAAAAAAACTTAACAATAATTATGTAGTCTACGCGAGCGCAGCCACGGGAACACCTAGTTTAGCATAAAATTACAATCCATTAATAATTATGACAAAGTGAGTTCAACTAGAATAGGATGTTCTCAAACCGAACACTTATTGTTCCAGCTATTTGCATGGCGGCCTTCTTTTCTCAGTTTGGTGTAGGGGTTGCAGCCAACAAAATAAACAACTCGCGTATATCTTAATGTTATACACTGAAGAGCCAAATAAACTGGTACACCTGCCTAATATCGTGAAGGGCCCTCGCGAGCACGCAGAAGTGCCCTCGCGAGCACGCAGAAGTGTCGGAAAATGACGTGGTATGGACTCCACTAATGTCTGAAGGTATGCAGGAGGCATTTCACACCATGAATCCTGCAGGGCAGTCCACAAATACATAGGAGTGCGAGGCGATGGAGATCTCTTCTCAACAGCACGTTGCATGTCATCCCAGATATGCTCAATAATGTTCATGTCTGGTGATTTTAGGTGGCCAAAGGAAAAATGTAAAGTCAGAAGAGTGTTCCTGGAGCCACTCGGTAGCAACTCTCGACGTGTGGGGTGTCGCATTGTCCTGCTGGAATTGTCCACGTCCGTCGGAATTCACAATGGACATGAATGGGTCCAGGTGATCGGACAGGATGCTTACGTATCTGCCACCTGTCAGAGTCGTATCTAGAAGTATCAGGGGTCCCATTTCACGCCTACTGCACACGCCCCATACCATGACAGAGCCTCCGCCAGCTTGAACAGTCCCCTGTTGATATGCAGGGTACATGGATTCATGAGGTTGTCCACATACCCGTACACGTCCATCCGCCCGATACAATTGCAAATGAGACTCGTCAGACCAGGCAACGTGTTTCCAGTCATCAACCGTCCAATGGCGGTGTTGGTGGACCCAGGCAAGGCGTAAAGCTTTGTGCAGTGCAGTCAACAACGGTGCACGAGTGGGTCTTCGGCTCTGAAAGCCCATATCAATGATGGTCCGTTGAATAGTTCGCACGCTGGCACTTGTTGATGCCCCAGCATTGAAATCTGCGCCAATTTGAGAAATGGTTGCATGTCTGTCACGTTTAATGATTGTCGTCAGTCGTCGTTTGACCCGTTCGTTCACGATCTTTTTCCGGCGCAGCGATGTCGAAGATTTGATGTTTTACCGGGTTCCTGATATTCACGGTACACTCGTGAAATGGTCGTACCCGAAAATGCAAATGTTATCGCTACCTCGGAGATGCTATGTCCCATCTCTCGTGCGCCGACTATAACACCACGTTCAAACTCACATAAATCTCGATAACCTGCCATTGTAGCAGCAGTCCAGACGCTTGTTGTCTTACATAGGCGCTGCCGACCGCATCGCATTACTCTGATTGGTTCCATACCTCTGTTATTTACATACGCACGCCTATACCAGTTTTCTTGGCTCTCCAGTGTATATGCGCATGGGCATTGTCAGATTCATGAGGGATGGAGGTTTCATTGAAATGAAATAACTAAATAAAACTTCCTAATTTACTTACAAGGATACAAACATTTATAAAGATATTTCTTCTACGGTGTACTCTAACTAACACTTTTGAAATTATCTGCGCTTACTAGTCAACTGTTGTCAAACATCTAATTACATTAATAAGATTAATAATTTTAAACCCAGATAAAAAAGTATGCAGGCCTAGTCCAATTTTCTAAATCGCTCAATTTGCACTTAAATTTGAGTGTTCAGATTATTGTATCATAAATGGATTTACCTTACTTTTAGTATTTCTGTGCATGTGCAGATAACTAAAGCATACATTTCGCGAAGCCACGTCATCAGGAAACAATCGCATACTTCAATCCAGTTGATTTCACTGCTGCCGCTATTCAGAAGTCAACATATGTAAAAATCAACTTAATAACTGCAATGACCTTCGAGCAAGTATATATGTATTAGTGAATCCCAGTAAGGAATTTAAATTTTCACAACGTGAGGCAGCAAAACTCTTTCAGATTTTTCCGGAGAATTGTCTAGACTGTTGTGCGACATTTCCCTGAAGAAGAGTTTTTAATTACAATTTGTCATGGAATGTGTTTATATGTGCATGAAGCGGTATGGCCTTTTTAAAATATTTATAGCACGACCCACACACTTTTAATATTTCATTTGCATGAGACATTTTTCAAATAATTGCAGTGTTATATAATTAAGTGACACGATTTAAGAAAGTAGCTGCTCGCATGCTTCGCTGGACATGCGTCATTTCAGATTTGTTGTACGTTGTGTTCTTATAATATATTTGGGAAAGAAATACTTCTAACATTTACATTAAAATGTAATCCGGAGAAACATTTGCGTCGAGAGAAATCTTTCAATTAACAGTTAATTTCACTGACAAACATCAATATCATGTTCTCTTATGACAGCGCATTTCCAAACAAAATAACACTTTTTTTTTTTGCAGATTTTGCACATTATTGAGTGTGCTGACAAGTCTGGAACGATGAAGTTCAGCTTTGCGTGGCATTGAACATGGCATTGAACAAGGCATTGAACAAGGCAACTATGCATATCACTAAAAATACCGCTTATTTACTCGATAATAATTTCATGAACAATTTTCGTTCGCTAGATCCTGCTTATGCACCTTGTGTACAAGTTATATTTTGTGAATGGCAAGACAGAGTCTTAAGCCCTATGACTATCTTGAAGGGCACCAACAATTAATAATATAGCAAAATACATGGGGTTAAACCATTTTAAAACTGCAGAATTTGGTAGGAAGAAAATTAAGAAAATGCTGTTGTTGCAACACCTAGGGCATTATCCAGTAATTCATTTTATAAAGTGGAGTGCCGCTTTATTTTTGTTCATGTAGGAAAAACTGAACAATGTGGGAACAGTTCTTACGATTATATCAGAAATTTTAGGACTCTTTCCGAATTATTGTAATTAATTTTGGTTTATGCATACAAACTACATTTAAAGGAGTCAAAAATCAAAAGGAAAAATTTGGGTTACGAAATTCATCACATCAAGTTCAATCGATTTGAAAATGGCGGTTTCGTGCAAAATTATCCCCGTATAACTTATGATGGGCATGTTATTTTTAACGGTTATGTAGATGTTAACGGCTACCCTGAGAAGTATAACATTTCTCACAATCCAATATTGGGATACATTGGGCACAGTCCCGGAGGTAAAATTATTTACAAAGAATCCGAAGGAAATTCAATGAAAACATTTGCAAGTACTGGGAATGTATCTGCTGCGGCAGCAACTACAAGCCGGTTGGATGCGAAACGACAAAGTGGGTTATTCCGCCCAATAAGAATGGAAACCAGATGTGCATTGATATATTCCTCCTGTTACAGCTATCTACGGATAATGATCTACTATCCCATTCCATATCGAGCATGTTGATTGTATAGTGCCCAAAGCTGAGCAGTCACCTCGTTACACTGCCCTTTATATACCGATTTGGGATTGCCTATTTCTGCTTCTTCTTTTTGATTTTGCTTTCCTGTAAATTGATCATACATATCAACTCAGAAGAAGAAACTCTAAGAGTAGATATTTTTGAAATCACAAGGCTGTTGGTTATAGGAGAATACTTATATAGCGATTCCATATTGTATTTGAGGAAGTTTTGACTATCACTTTTTTATGCAACATGATATTATCGAATTCATACATTGCCATGTTAACACGTTGCCTTGCGATTCCATAATATTACGCTAATATTAACACAATAAATGATATTTTGGGCACTCCAATGGAATTTGGGGCAGTCATCGATGAAGGGCGAGCTGGTGATGAAACTGGAAGTTTACATACCGAGGACCTCGCGACAGCTGAGGTATTTGAAAGACTACAGATTCCTGTGGATGAGCCTGCAGCTCTGGATCATTGTATGAAGTTCAAGAGTATTTCAATGCTATGAGCACCCAGAAAGGAAATATCTACTTTAACAGCCTGGAATGAACTACTGATGGCCGATCTCGTCTGTATTTAATGACTAACCTGTAAATACTCGTGAATCACGTAGGTTTTTGGTACAATAATACGCCCTGTTCTTGAGCAAACTCGGCACTGAGACAGATAGGATCCAAGAAGCTGGGATCGCTGACTAGCTGATAAACAATGTTGTGTTTAACACAAGTTCCGTCCTCTCGCTGATGGAAAACGAATCATGCTTTGTTGTTCCGTCCCTTTATCTTCTATAGACACTATATTACATAGTTGTATTTTATATTGGACTGTAATTTTATTTTTACATGAGGTTACTTCCTTCTACAACCAAAATAAACAAATTGGGTTGGAGTTTTCTCGAGAAAATTCAATTATAAACCCTTTGGTAGATGGTTTTCGAAAAAGTAAAGAAACTTATTTAATAGAGATTCATAGAGGTTGGTTTTAAGTCACCGGTTTCAAATCATGTGTTTTATTCACACTCTTTATTACGTGAACGGTTTAAAAATTCGTTTCCCTAATAAGAGAACCTAGTTTGAATAATTTGGCAGAAATATATATATTATTAATATTACACCATTATTTTTCTTCATTCTCCTGCAATCAATGTACAGTACAACTTGTTGAGGTAGAGATGTCCCCTGACATGCAAACTGCAGGTATCCAAGGACAGTGACGCCTAGTGAAGTGCTGCTGTGGCGCTGGGAGGACACGGGCCACGCTGGTAGACAGCTGCAGTGTTCCTGAATACCCCCCCCCCCCTTATCACCCGGCTGCAGTTATACGCTGGTTGCTCAACTATTTACGAGTAATTGTGCAGGCATTTCCACATGACTGATGGTTCATGATTTTTTTTCAAAGCAAATGAAACAACATTATCTTGCAAGCCAATGGTACCAGGCAATTTATGTTGCACGCCGTAGCACGGTAAAACTTGACTAGCTGTTAAAGATATTGATGAGTGAAGAGGTACGAATTATTTACCTGTTAGCGCACGATTCTTTAGTGATGGATTGCATGTTTCAAACAAACCTTCTCGAGTGTAAAATGTGACGTGGCCGTTTAGAATACTGATTTTACCTTGCTTAACATGCAGTGTTTTTTTTAGGCCTTATTAATTACTAGCTAACCCTGCCACGCGTTACTGTGGCATAACAAATTTTGGTTCTATTTATTTCTGTGAAATTAATTGAAAGAAGTATATGTATTTTCAAAATCTTTATTATTGAAGTTCTTGTTTGTATACAATGTTTTTAGTTTTACCATCTTCCGCGCGTATGAATAAGTTGTGTGTTTTCCCTACTCTAGAACACGACACATACAATTGGCCGTGCGAAAAACATTCTGTTTCTAAATGTATTCCGCACATTGGCAATGACTGCCCTTGAGCTTTATTTATTGTCATTGCAAATGCCAATCTGACTGGAAAACTGTGTTCTTTTAAAGGTAAAGGGAATTTCTGATGGAATAAATGGAATTCTGGGAAGAAGCACATCTTCTTCTTAGAAAGCACCTTTCAAGATGGTAGCTTCTATAGTATTGCCTATAATTTTTTTTATTGCAAGGCGTGTGCCATTGCAAAGTTTTGGTGGATTGATGTTACGAAGTAAAATGACTGGCACCCTTATTTCAATTTTAATATATGTGGAGGCAAACCTGGAACATCAAGCGAATTTAGAAATTCTGGCGGATAATTTACCGCTTCATATTCGTGTAATGTTACATCCACATATTTGTATGTGACATGTTCGCTTGTCGATAAGTATCGACATATATATTAGCATCGATATATTGAGTATTGACGTACTTATACGTATCGATATATCGTTTTTATATATATATAGATCTGTTGCTAGGTTGCGACTTTACATTGGTGACATTGCATTGTTTACGTTGCATTGTTGGCTAAGGCGCTTTCTGACGCAANTCGACATATATATTAGCATCGATATATTGAGTACTGACGTACTTATACGTATCGATATATCGTTTTTATATATATAGATCTGTTGCTAGGTTGCGACTTTACATTGGTGACATTGCATTGTTTACGTTGCATTGTTGGCTAAGGCGCTTTCTGACGCGAAAGCATGGTTAAAATGAACTTTTGCAGATTTTAGTACCTTTGCAGGTAATGCAGATAAAAACGAAAGTTGTACACNAAAGCATGGTTAAAATGAACTTTTGCAGATTTTAGTACCTTTGCAGGTAATGCAGATAAAAACGAAAGTTGTACACACACTCGTGGGAACGAAAAAAATAGTTTATAAAAAAACAATGACAATCGGTTGATTTTATCGGAAGTTACACGCGTCCGAACAAACGGACACAAGGTTTTTATATATATGGATTTTACTGTATTCCATGAGTTTGTGCCTCACACCTTAATATACAATTCGGTTCATGGTGACAGAATTTCTGAGTGCAGTAGATATCGCAATATACACTTAAATCATACGCTACTCAAATTCTGAAGCAAGCTGTAAATGTTCCTAAAGCCATCTCTGTTTAATTACTGTTTACTGTTTTGACATTACAAATAGCATTACTGATCATATCCTTTCGCCAATCCTGCACGGAAATTACATGCTCAGTTGCACTCCATTGTAATTTTGAAATATGTTGTATCGTAAATATAAATTCACATAAGCTAATAAAATACGCTAATTATTTTTGTTTAAAAGCAATTTTTTTTTCAAAAACTTAAACAGTTTCGTGGGGCCGCGGTGGCTGAGCGAATAGCCTGCTGCTCGCTTCCCTCTAAGGCGAACAGGGTTCAATCTCCGGCCGGGTCACCCCCGGATATTCGCATGTGGGAATCGTGCCGGACGATGCCGCTGGTCTGCGGGTTTTCTCGGGGATCACCCATTGCCCCTGCTCTTTCATTCCGGCGCTGCTCTATACCCACCTCAGTCACTCATCAGCTCTCAAAACCTCGCTGCTGCGTAATTCATTAGTTTTATTCGATTTTGAGATCTGACCGCAAGAAAATAAGAACTTATATTTCTCATAAGTCATTCAACTTTTTTTTAATGAAAATTCATATTCCTACAGTATCATACTTAAGATATACTATAATTGCATACTTTAACGAAACTTTATGTAATATTATAAAAATAGATAAAACATTGTTTATCTTTTGACTGCTGCCATTAATGCTTCTGTAAATTATGCATTGTCACTTAAATTTTTTTTCTTAAAAGGCATTATAGAAAGTGTTATTATTTAGAACAACAAGTATACTTTTATAGTATTAACAGCAAANTTTTTTTCTTAAAAGGCATTATAGAAAGTGTTATTATTTAGAACAACAAGTATACTTTTATAGTATTAACAGCAACTAATATTCTCCACTTGGCTTCTTATATGAGTCATGCTTTACATCAAATATCGTATTTTATTAAGAGTGCAAAACTCTAACTCACGAAATAACACGTCTTTTTATGAGCACTGCTTACCTGAAAGTACGACTTTGAANTTTTTTTTCTTAAAAGGCATTATAGAAAGTGTTATTATTTAGAACAACAAGTATACTTTTATAGTATTAACAGCAAATAATATTCTCCACTTGGCTTCTTATATGAGTCATTCTTTACATCAAATATCGTATTTTATTAAGAGTGCAAAACTCTAACTCACGAAATAACACGTCTTTTTATGAGCACTGCTTACCTGAAAGTACGACTTTGAAAAAAACAAAATTTTTTATTGAAGGTTTTTGATATGAAGTTTTTCATACTCAGTGTGGTAATAAAAAAATTGAAACGTCTAATTTTAGAATAACGAAGAGAAATAAAGTAAATGATATTTTCCTACAGTTATATGTAAATCCTTACATTTATGTGTCTGGATATACTTAACTGCTGATCTATATATACTTTACACTTCGATGAAAACCACATCAAATAAAATACTTAAATAATTTATCTGTAAAAATTAGTACCTCAATTTGTGCAATTCCTTGTATTCTGAACTGACACGCACTCAAAGATCAAAGCCGATAAATTATATTTCACTGAATTCACGGGCAGCATTTATAACATATATAAATAATTAAACTTTAAGAAGTTTTATCAACGCCTATAAAACTTTGTGTGTTGTTACTTGATTTTAAACTTATAATTACTGAGATGAATCCATTGTCATCGGAAATGTTCAACTTGAAATATTTAATATTCTTAAACAAAGTACACATTTAGCTCGTTAGTTGCTTACAGAAAAAAATTAATTAACATTATAAACAATTTCTTGCAGAAATGGCATATTGTTACATGCTGACGCGAGCTCTATGCGCAGTCCGGCTTTGTGCGGGGCGACCCACCCGGCAGACCCGTTTGCTGCCGCGTCGCCCACCTGGTAGGGGAGGTATTGTTGACAGTGGTGACCTGGCTGTCGTCACAGCCCCTCCTCCTCCCCCTTGTTGTAGAAGCCGATGAATTGAGATCATGCGCAAGAATATTCTGGGAACTAGGACCGTCGGCGCAACACGGCACTTAAAGAAATTTCCGGGCGATGGCCCACGACCCTATAAATATTGCAGCTGTCCAAGGGACGGTAGTCTTTTTGTAATAAGGGAATTTGCTGAGTGCGGGACTGGAAGGACGACGAAGGGACGGACGACGACGGGAGACAGCGCGGCAACGGCGGACGAGGTGTTTGTGTTGTGAACGTACGCAAGGCCGTGAGACCCGACGAGTGAAGGCTGCTGTGCGCAAGGGCGCTCGGAGAATTCTAGAACATTACGGACTGGTGGGATCTAGACTAATCTGAGGTGGGACTGTACGGACAAGTGATACGGACTTTATTGTAAATATTGGAACTGCCAAATATGGACATGCAATTTGTAAAATAATTGAATAGGTGATGATACACTGCCTATTGCAAATTATTTTTAATGATATTATTACATTGATTTCTTTGAGGTAATTGTACATTTTATTGATTTAATTCATTAATTGTAAACCGCAAGTAACATCATTTTATTGTAAGATATTGGGTTGAGAGAATTTTGTTTGTAGTTATTGTAAATCAAATCAGGAAATTATATTTAACTCTTTTATATAATTAAGACCTCCATCCCTTAACGAGCTTGTGTTATCCCACTGGTTTTTGAGAAATTGCAACAATATATCTAAATGTAGACCGTGGACTGTATGTATACTTTGAGTAATGAGCTGCGAATAAAGAAAAACAGTCGTTTGTCTTAATATTAGTATTATTAATTTTTTTTTGTACTTTGAGGCTTGCCTACGCGGTGCTTGAATGGTTTTACAGAGTCTTTGAAATACACATTTTACCACGGAACTGTTAAAGGCGCGTAGAGTGTGCTGATCGATGAAAAAAGTACACATTTCAGACAAGGCCTGTTAGCTTCCAAGACCTCGCGCACATTAAAACACCATTTCGGAACACTCCAACATAACTAAAAACGGCTTTTATAAAGCGCTGTATCTCTAAATATATCGCGTCAGATATATACAAAATATTTTAAGGTCCCTGCATTAAAACCTTGCCACAGATTTTCCGCCAGCAAAATTAAATTTTCACTGCTTAAATTAACTTAATTACACGCAGCACGACGAGAGCACTCCACGTCAGGATAGAGGCTTGGGCATAGAGGCCATGGCGCACTTAATGTGCATTGCAGCGTCGCCCTTGTCGCTCCCGAGCTTCTCGGCCTCAAGCGCGGTGATTAGCTGCAGGTATACAGGCCCCTGAAGCGATTAAACACGCGCGGGGACACCGAGCCCTCCCCCTTCCCCACAAATATTTGAGTTTATATTAATTAAATTTGGATTTTTACCTGGCTACAATTACTCTCATAATTTACAGATTTAAGAATGAGTAAATTTTCTAATATGCAAAGGCTACGTATATAGAAAAAAGCATTTGATATTTTAATCTTACCGAAGGTCAACTTCCTGCGTGAAAGAAAAATATTTATTTTTGTACCATCCTTCTATGTTGATGGGAAAAAGAAAATTATTACTTAATTATCTCTCATATTAGAACTTCACATCAAGCCAACACTATTCCGGAAAATAAGTGAAGGTGGTATAAAATAATCAAAGGAAAATGGGTTAATCCTGAAGTGATGTGCAAAATATGAAAGTATGCGGGGTTTTCCCAAGCCCATCCTTATGACCGCCAACTCTATTTATTTAAATTTGTGGTCTTAGATTTTTATTTTTTATTTTGGAGGGTTAAATTGCCTAATAGCATGCTGGTCAGTATCAGAAATACTGTATAAGGAAGACCGAAACTGATTGGTCTATTGCGTCAGGAGTGTCTTCAGGTATCTGATGGGTTGGCGCTCACTAAACTTTCATCAGCCTCCATGTGTTGCAAACGGACCCGTTGTGCACTTACTTCTGCAACATTACTTGTGAAGGAGGGCACAGGCAAGTTTGCAGAACTTACGAACCATAACATCGAACCAGAATGGAATGCATAAATATCAATAGCAAACTGTATGCAACACCAGAAAATGTGGATAAAGCAGGTATTCGAATATTCCTTTGTAAATTCAATGACATGGAATCAAACCCCGCGTCCAGTGCAAAATGGGAGGCAATCAGAATTAATAATGACTTGCACACGTTGAGAGGCGCGAAGAAAGCACAGAACAGCAAGGTGGAGAAGCAGGGCAGTCTGTGAGCCGATGGCGTTCCTTCTTCAGGGTGGTGAGTCCAGAGTACGAGACCGGGTTAGTTCCTTCTTTGATTTTCTCCCTATAAATTAACATAACCCTTCTTCGTATCCTTTTATTAATTCGGCCCCACAACATACTGCAATAATATGTTTAAAGTGCATAGCCAATTAATTTGGTGTAGAATCCTTCACTAGTTGTATTCGCTACAACTTCAGCAAGATGAACGCGGGCCGCAACTTCCCGTGAGGCAGGCAGCCAGCGGTTCTTAGGCGTGTGCCCGGTTGCAGGCACTCAAGGGGATTTGATTAAACTTGTTACTGGTTGTATATATGTAGAGATCATGGAAATTTCGCAATTTCATTTGAAGACAAGCCAGACTTCAAACACGTGTACACTTGACTTTGTATTTCTATTGGAGAACATCTAGTAAGCCACGCCCTGGTCGAACTTGAACCAAAAACAAAACTGCAAGTAAAAGATGACNCAGGGCCCACTCAATATTCGCTCGCGACCCACCAGTGGGTCGCGACCCATAGTTTGGGAAACCCGGCTCTAGTACACAAAGGAATGTGGAGACTCCTCGTCAAAAATCGGCAGAAACACAGGAATCGGGTGTGAAGTTCGCAGGCTTCACTCTTCAAATACTTGACTGAATGTGTCTATGAAAACCAACTATACCAATCCTTTTCGATAGTAGCCAGTTGTATTTCACTTTTCAGACTTACCCAAAAATTGTCTCTTTCATAATTTAGTATTATACGAATTTTGAAGAAAATGATGAAATGGGGTCATCTTGTAACATACTATTTTGGCACAGCTTTTTTGCAACTATCACAATTTCAAACTTTAAAATCTAAATTTCCCCTGTCTGATGGGGGGGGGGGGATGACGCCCGAAACCCACTTCATAAGTGGCCATGTGTGATTTTCTAACTTTGAGGTAGACCCTAATTATAAAACCTGCTTACGCCTCTGTTAGGCGTCCAACAACAATTCGTGTACCAAATGTCTAATTATGTGTCTACCGCCAACTGCAGACGGCATGAAATCGTTTCAAGCGCTGACGTATAAATTTCAAGTTAAGTCGTCATTCGTGGGTATGACCGAGTAAACTTTTAAATCTACACGTAGACAGTGTTTGCCCAAGTTTGTGAAATTGCCTGCCACTTTGGCGGGTCCATGCATGTTCCTTTCAATAATCAAGAGTTTTTTTTATTGGAGAGGTCATACAGATAATTCGTCATCCTCCTTGCCTATGTTATTTAAGGCCCATAGGAGATTAAATTTACTAGCTGAAGAAAACGATACAGAATTGATAACATGGCCAGACTCCAGTGTGCCCCAAAATTGGAACTATATTATTCCTATTTCCGTACTTTTCCGAATAAAAAATATAAATATTTCTTCTGTTACAGGGAAATATTTACTTCCTGATCATTCTTGTTTATTTGACAACATAAAGAGTCAAGAGTCAAGCAATTTTTTAAAAAAGCGGCTTGTGCGAGCAGAAGAGTCTTAAAACTAAGGAGTTTTGCAGTGCTTTGAATGCCATCGAAGTCTTGAGTCATTATTTGGATGCGGTACGAGTTAGTATGACTAACTTGACTCACGAGTCTGATTAATTTTATTAATGTATAAAAGTCCGCTTGCCATTGTTGATATTGATATATTTGCAAAAATGCATGTAAACAGAAGTAAGGTTCAGAACTTAACATTGTTTACTCGAATAAATAACTATCATAATTTTGAATACCTTTACATTCACGAACATATCCTGGATCTTTATCAGAGTCTTAACTAGCTAAACCATCTTCGGATTCATTCAAATACTCACAAAAATTCTAGTTTGGTTGAGGAACGGCACACACTTTACTCTCACTCGCAGCCATCTTATTGACACCAACCATTGCTTATTTGCAAACATCCAGAATAAAAGTGCCAATACCTAAAATATGAAATTAATTACACAGCTCCACACTCTTGACTTAGTGTGGAACTCTTTACTCATATAAATCAGGCACACCACTTACAATGTTTTACATATATTTATTGACTATGTGCTATTGTTGACATTCGACTTCTGCATATGGAGTACACGTGACAGCTCCAGTTGCACATTAATTGTTTCACTACATTGGACACAAATGAACTGGCTGTCTTGTATAGTTAGTCTCTTAACTAGTTGCAAGCATAGCTCATAAACATGTGCGGCACACACTCGACTCATCACCACATCTCTGTTTTCATCTCTTTTGCACGATGATATATGGCATTGGGTGGATTTATAACCAGGTTTGGTCAATAAGTCTATGTAAACTGTGGATGTCTAAATTGTGTTTTGGGGAGCACTGCTGATATTTTAATTTATTTTTGGTAACTGTCACCAGTTCGATCGCGGATATACATCCTTTATGGTATGTGTGTATATGTTCACTGCATTTTAGCAAGGGAACACTCTACCCCTCATACACTAGGCTTGCACATCGATGTTGTTTTTGCGGAATTTTAAATTTACCATTTTGCTGCAGGTTGGTCGAAATAACATTGTTGAAGTCCTATGAGAAACCTATTTCACAGTAATTTTTGCGGTGCGGAGGATTGTTGGGCTGGTCTTTTGATCTCATTGACAGTAGTTTGTGCCTATCTGACACTTGGCCATGGCATTCTGTAATACAAATGCCTGGATACCCTCGCAAGCAATGCCTTATGAGGCGTAGTGTGACAGTCAAACAGCTGTTGAAGCTATGTCACGACTTTGCTCTACATGGCTGACCCTCCCTGTTACTGTTGGAGAGCTGAAGGCAATTGAGGGAGGGGGAAACAGGTGTGAGCCGGTGCGGTGCAGCCTACAGCGGCAATCAAAAACTCTGCTGACATAGGATCAGCAGCAGAGGGTGAAGGGGTGAATGCCTGTGCACCCACCCTCTAGCTGCTGCTTCACCAAAGTGGAAAGGGGGCGATTCTGGTGACGCTGGATGTATCGTGCTGTACCCAAAATAACTTCCCGATGTCCGAGACGAATGCTGTTGGCTCAATGGTGTGATTGGATGATTGTTTATATGTGTTTCACCCCCATGCACTAGTATTCCTAGGGCTTCATCTGACAACATTTCTGACATTCCATGCTGCTTTAGCTGTTTGTGCAGGACAATGTTTAGACAGTTGGGGGAAGGAAGGAATTTTTTCCATTTAGAATGGAATAAAAAATACAGAAATTCTAACCAAAATGTTGTGGGAAAAGAATAGGGATGGAGTACGCCATAAGGTAGAACGACTATTGAGGAGTGTGTGCGAGTTGATTGGTATGGACATATGTGGCTCTAGGAACAATAAATTGCAAATGATAATTTGAGGTTGTGAGAAAGAGAGATTTTGCCCTTCTGGCCCCAGTCGCTGCCAACTGGCGATGACAACAATTATACTATCTCAAGGCCTATGTCCACCTGTAAGATCTGCTTTAAAAACATGGGCTTGTGACTGCATATGAATTTTGAAAGGGCACTAAGCGATAACGCTTTCGAGAAATTTAAACTATTGCAGCTAAATGGGTAGGTTGTACAAAGCAATAACTGCATCCAGAGCAACATACAAAATGCTTGCCTTGGGTGTGCCGATTCTCTGATTGGTGGGCTCCACTAATGCATGTAGATGCATGAAGTTAAGCCAGCCATTTGCCTAAACTAGTTAAAATTGCAAGTGGTATGAAGCAAACGCTGACAAAAGACATGGTAATATTTTAAAAATCAAAATGACTATGTTAACCATTTATTAATTTAAAAATTTAAAATGGTTTTTAAGAAATTTGTCATAATTATCAAATTAAACAGTAATTACTAAAACATATATCAGTTTGCACTGAAAAAGGTGTAGATTAATTTGTGTGCTTGGTACATGTACCTCAGTTTTATGTACAAATTTGTATTAAAATGAAGGATCATGCCTTGCGATTTTGAAATAAAATTTTCCATGCTTGTACCCTGTGTTTGCACATAAAACTCTCATTTGTGCCCTGTGGACAGGTCGAACTGCCAGGAGGGGTGTTACAAACAAGGACTGGAACCTAAGATGCACATGCACTCATTGCTCTGCACTATTTGTGACATTTCATTGATATACTTGTTGTGCATTTAGTGGGCAGCTGTGCACGGAGTAACAGATGGGCTTAGAGAAGAGAAATATGCTGTCTTGCATCATGTTTGTTTGGGGGAAAATGTATATTAATGGGACAAGTAATTTAAAGCGATGCTGTTGTCTCATCCAGGAACATTAATGCGCACAAAGCAAGACTAAACATCATGTCATGGACCTGCTTGGATAACGACCTGGTTTACATTCATACAAAACTCCTTTTCATTAATTATGTAAAAAAAAAAAAAACTAAAAAAATATAGCTTGGTGAGGCATTGTGTAGCAATGTATTTATTACCTGAATGGGAATTTCCTCACCAAATCCTATTATTTGGTGGAAAACGGTGCACATGAACGCTGTAATAATTTTAATGCCTTTTGGGATAATATTATCCACTGAGTTTCAGACATTGGGAGTGGCAACAGGGTTGTTAATCATGAACGAGTCCACTTATTCCGATCAGGGGTGTTCGGTAGCCATGCTACATGGCAGTTAAAAAAAAAAACTTATTTCCTTCTGCTATTTGGCACTTTTGACGTTGGTGAAATATACTAGGTTTCCCTCTGCACATTCTACACACTCGCACTTCGCACATAATACATGCATGGGTATGGAAATAAAAACACTTAAACACAAGAGGTAGCTGGATTATATAGAAATGCTGTGCCCCCCTCACTGTAATCATTTCCCCGTCTATATTATTACTAGGGACTCTTCTGGACATAGTAAGCCGGTCCGAATTATAACGCCATTAAATGTTACCTCTTGTGGGGCATGAATGCGAGATAGCCACTTGAGTCTGGTGATGCCATAGGAGTCTGCTGTACTGTATGTATGCACTCCCAGGATGCTGTGCTGGCTTTTGAGTCGGAATAGGCGGCCACCTGCATTCGGGGTGCTGCGTGTCTCTAGTAGAGGGCATGTTGTAAATGCTCATTGATTGCTGGACGAACATATTAAAGGAGCACGGTTGCTGTATGTGTACAATCAAATTAATTCCTACTTACCCTGCCATTTTCTTATATTCTTATAATAATTAGTACGTAATATAATTAAGGCCGTTAATACCAAGGACCATGGCCATATCTTAAATAGGGAAAGCAAGTGTTAAAGATTTTACATATATTACCACTGAATAACACTGGTTGTAATTAAAAATAAATTCGATTAATTTTCATGAATAAATGTGTCGCCGTACCTCCTCTCTCATCTCTTAGTCCAAGCCAGACATGTGAGTGTGCGAAGCGGAACTATGTGAACAGCGCTTCGTCACCTTGAGCGCTGGTATCTGGCCACGCACCTCCCCACAGAAGCCCAACTATCTCATTCGGTAGCAGGAACCCCGACGTCAACTGAGCATTGCTCCGCCCATGTGACGACGACAGAACAAGGAGGGACACCGAACCAACACTGGAGTTGTGATATGAGAGTGTGGACACGACAGAAAGGGTCTTGCAGAACTCGATGCATTGGGGGATTTCTAGGGGAGTGCGGATGGAAGTGGTGGTGCAGTAATGAATATGTAAGTGCTCAAACGTGGCAGAAACTGCTGCAGTGTGTGAGAGCAACGTATTTAATGGATACAAGAATTATGAACACATAAAGATAGGGTTGGCTTTCAATAATTTAGTTACTAAGTTTTGCCTACCTGGCTGGATGCTGGACTTTGAGCATGGCAGTGATGACAGTTCTTCCTTACACACGACTGTTCCTGCTCCTGCAACATGCCCCAATACTACGTGGGCTTTCCAAATAATTTGAATCATAATAAAGCTCTTTCCAGGGTGTGCTTTTGTTCTCTAAGTGTTATTTGACAAGGACCCGGCAAAGGTAGGATTTTTCTGTATATTTTATTTTTGCTTGTGATATATTTTGCCACCCTCTCATATTTCTTGCTGCACGTAAATGTTAGAATGGTCACAGAGTCTTGGGATTGCATATATTTAAATTCTGGAATTTTTAGTGAGCAGGTTTTGATTTGTTAAGGGTTTGAAAAATGTTTGCAATTACAAAGCCGACGTAACCGATATCAACCACCTGCTAATGGTCATGCACACCATTATTAGTTAGTCGACCATGGGCTGCAGTCGGGGCTGGGCGCGTTTCGCACGCTGGATATTTCCAACTATTTTTTGCAACTGATTTTGTAATTCTTCCCCATGTTAACTCTCCAGAACCGCCTTGCTTTACTTTCCTATGTCAGCCCCAACACCCTCCTGGCAGCATTATTCGGTGCCAGCAGGTTTCAAATTAAAATTTCTTTACATCGGAAACGAGAGAAGTCTCTACTGGTATGTGTATGTGTTTGTCTATTCTAAGACAGTGAGTAAAAAGTGTCTGTCCATGGACGTATTTTCATGAATAAACAAATGTACTGGTAACTGCGTGTTGTGTACAGTAATTGAACCATCTAGGCTGGCTTCGATATTCCATAGTGCAAGGGACAGTGGCATCGTCCACGGCCGACAGCGGACATGTAGCAGATAGGCAATCGGCACCATGCATACTATTATGTGTGCACCTTACCCTCTTGTCGCCAAAGGGGGAATAAAACGACACACTGCAGGTGTAACACACACTTAACTAAAATTCTCGACCCTTTCAATGGGGGAAAACACTGAGTGGCGCCCTTTATATATTCCGAGCAGCCGAAAACTAACCCGAACCCCCATAGCCATATATATATGGGACTTTGCTACCCTATAAAGCAGGAACGAACAGGACTTATGGGGGCATGGGATGCTCAGAATTTGTGTGTATTTTACACCCTCCGAAGTCCAGCCATGTGCCACCCAGAGGACAATCGCCGATGCTCGTAAATTCAGCAGTAGAACATGTGGCCTGCGAGCTGCCATCTTAAGCACACCACATTCCGGCCACCACTCCTCTAATGGAACTACACTCCCTCTGCATGGCCTATGGTATAAGGCGAGCATCTCCATGCGAGGATGGACTATCTCCAGCCAGTGTGTTTCCCCTGCCAGTTAAGAGGTGCGAATGATGCACGCTGCCACGAGATGTATATCTGATCTCGAGTGGCATTACATGGAGCTACACATGTACATGCCACTGTACAGGAAAAATGGACTTAAAACAAGTGAAAACTGAAGAGCTCATGGACTTTGATGTAAAACTCAATGTGCCCATACTGTGTGACATACTTAAATGTGATGCAACTGGAGTGGAACTGGCCATGTGTGACCTGCAATGCTAATGGCATCGCCACTGTGTGCATGCCCAGGATCTGGTGACAATCGAGGAAGGTGTCTATATGTGTTCAACATGAACATGGGACTGCAGTGTTTCACTGACCCCTCGTCGAAGGCGAAAACATTCCCACGATGACGTTTCCGTACAGCTGCGACGCGACTTACATGGTCCCATCACAGATTAACACTTACCCAAATACATGTTCCACTGGACTGAAAAAGCACAACATGCATTCGAAGCTCTGAAAAGCAATTTCAGTAGTATCATATCCTGTCACTAGCGAACCCATCACAATGTTTGTATGCACAGACTGATATCAGTACGCTAGGCACGGGAGTGATACTGTATCAGTTGTATGGCCAGAGTAACAAATGCAATGTGTGCTATGGGAATGCCACATTCGGAGACATAGAGCAAGGTTACTACTCCAACGAGTGCGAATGTCTAGTTATTGTATGGGCTGTGTGCTTGTAAAGACTGTGCCTAGAAGGATGTCAGTTCATCTTGCATACTGACCAGTGTTTCATATGGCCTGACAGTATGCAGAGCTGCCGGGAAATAAAGTAAGGTGGGCACTACTGTTACAATCATTTGACTTTGTCGTAAAGTATGTGCCAGGAAGGGAAAATTAACTGCAAACCGGTTAACCTATGACACTAACGAGTGCGAGGTGCTGTGGGATGTAACGAATTGTGACATCATGTTACCCCCGAACGCCAGGACTACCTGGAACTATTTCTTCTCTTTGTTCTGGCAACCTAACGGCATAACTGTATCCGTGCTCGCAGCTGTTTGTAATGTTATATGCATGTCGCTAACGGCTAGGGTTTTTTTTCAAAGGTTGATTTTCAAAAGTTTCTTCCAGTCGTGAACCGACTGTATTGATCTATGCAGCCAGCCGGTGACGTTATCTGCCTCTGCCACAAATCGGTTTGCTGAGTATCGATCGGACCATGCAACCACGCTGCCCCTCCCTTCGTCATTCCTCTGGTATGATACCATCCCTCCTCTCGTACATGCAGAGGGTTAGCCACTTGCCATGTTGTCAGTTGAACCCGGCGAATGCAACAACTTACTGCCATGCCAGTCTGCTAACCTACCACGCACCTACCTGCAATATCATTCTACACTTCCGCACATCCACGATAAGGACATTGTGGTGTACCACTTTGAGATCCGGACTGTAGCCTGTGAACATTGCGGGAAGTTAAAAGACGGGGGAATTTTTACCAGTAACTATCCAACATTCCACTGTCCATCAGTGTCTGTACCACTTTCAATGGCGTTGGTACAATTAGCGCTCTACAGCCGATTCCCAAAGGCCACTTGCAGATGCACCAGTACAACCACTATTTCCTGCCAAACGTGTTCAAGTCGGTACTACCACGAAAGTGTGACAACATACAAATTGTTAGATTGCTGTGCTATGGAATTCATTTTGAGCAGTTTGTGCAAAGATACTGTGCTAACAACACCACTTACAGAAATGTTCCACTTGCCCGTGTTACTTCCTTCTGCCTCCATGTTGCCGACCCAGCATGACATGTGCATCCATGACAGCTGTGGGTGTGTTACTGCCCATTATATCGGTTGCCATCTCATGTATCTGCTTGAAAGCCTGTCGACAATGAATTGTATATAAAATTTGTCCCTACTGACAACCGTTTCCCATGTGACTGGTACCTCACCAAAGACAGCAAACTTACAGAAGACCAGATTGAAGCTGGCGGGAAGTCAACAGATGCCCCGAGATGCCCCTATGCCTTGCACCGCGGAGGAGTCTCCAGCAACAATTTTCGAGACACACTGTGTCGAAAAGCCATCACAAATACCTGCATGTACGTTTAAAAACGACACCTAGTGAGACTCAGCATCGAGCCTCCACCTATGACCAGTGCCCTCTGGCACGCAGTGTCGAGATGCACAACAGTTATATTGTGTTTGGCATTCTGGCTGAGGGAATGGGTTGCCAGATCAAGAGCTATCATCATCAGGCCACCACCTCCATGCTCCCCGATGCTGCCTATGTACGTCCCAATGCAGTGCAGCCAACCCACTTCTAAAGTCGCCTCTCTGCCACGGCATGCCTGTCATCCACCTTGGCATGTCAGGACACAGCTGAGCGATACCCCCATGGCTTACACGAGCCACACAATAAGCGAGCCGCGTGGGATGTTTTGCAAGCACCACCACATTACTAGCATGCTGACAGTGCCAAAAACCCCAGCAACAAGATGCGGCGCGCACATACAGGTGAGCAGAGTGGTGTCCGTGCAAATGTGCTGTATTTGCAGCACCTGTCACTGTAGTGCATGAAGCTGTGTGGTGGCAGGTACAAACAGTGTGGTACTGTGTGTCTAAAATTAAAAGACATCATTTGAGGAAGTCATAATTCTAGTAGACCATTATCACCAAGAGAAGTCCCCAGTAAGAATACAGCCAGGGAAATGAACATAGAGGGGGGTTCGCAATTGTTACAGTGTTCCAGCAACCCTTCATGTGCCTCGTTCATTCCGCGGTTACATTTTCGTGCACATGTTGTGCATGTGGTGTGAGAGTGACAAAGTCACATAAAAATGTGTAAAGTGCAAAAACATTGTTTAAACATGCTAATTGCAAAAGTAGTTTTACCCTAATCGAGCATGGCTACCCACACCCTTTTCATGGTGAGAATGAACTCCCACATCGCTAGTTACCCACTGCCACCTTTTATTTTTGTAAAACAAGGTGCAATTTTTTTTAATGATTATTTAAATCTAGTGCCAAGTATGACAGCAACAGTTTTAAATGAGCAACAGACTGGGAAAGTTAACACCAGCCGCAATCAAAATAATGTAGCTAAATAAATCCAGTATCAACACATTTAAGTTTTACATGTAATTTGCTTATGCAAATAAATATCAAGGGTTGCTTACGTCTTTTAAACTAGGGAAATTGTGTTTATGTTCATTAAATTTTGCTATTGCAGATTTCATGTATTTTCTCATCTCCCTGGGGCATGGTGGGCTCCACAATGTTCTTTCAGTTTGCTACAAGAGAGTTTTTCGGGAGTGACCATGCTCGGTGTGACTCGAGGTCTTCATCAATCTTGCACTGGTTATTTATCGTCTATAGATAACTTAATTTTTTGGAACTTAATTGCATTTCTTGTTAACCCAGAGACACGATGCTCCCAACACCACCAGCTCAAATCGTGCCGGGGATGAAACTGCACCATATTTTCTGAAAATGGCCACATTCCTTTTGCAGTGTAGGCTAGTAGTGCACCATATCCGCAGTGATTCGTATGAGGGTCAACAGGGAGTAAATTCAGTGTGTTCACAAACACGTGTTTTTGTTTTGCTGTCGGACACTTCATGGTCATGTAACCATTAATGGGTTCTTTGCCCACTGTGTTACTGCATTCCACAGAAGGCATATTAACCTACTGTGTTTCTAGGGTGTGAAATGGCAATCCAATAATCTCATTCAACTTTTAGTGACATAAGAGAGGACCATCACTCTCAATCAGGTAAGCATAAATTGAAATACTTCATCATTACGACGTCATTTCATCTGCGGGGTGATCTCAAGAGAAGCCACATGGGCGGACGGCCCCGCACCCGAGGAGGGTCTTTTGCTCTCTTCGGCCTGGCTCCCATTATATATTTTACCACAACTTCTGAGAAACCTGGTACCATAAGTTCTACCCAGGGCCGTCACGTGGGCGAAATAAAACAACAAAAATTGAAAAGATTAAAATTGAAAAAAATTAGATGCACGTGACGTTTTTTTTTTAGTTAGGTATAACAGAATGAATTTTGGATAACACGTTGCATGTATTTATGAAGAAATAAATATTTGACACTAATAACTTTACATTTGCTANAACCTGGTACCATAAGTTCTACCCAGGGCCGTCACGTGGGCGAAATAAAACAACAAAAATTGAAAAGATTAAAATTTAAAAAAATTAGATGCACGTGACGTTTTTTTTTTAGTTAGGTATAACAGAATGAATTTTGGATAACACGTTGCATGTATTTATGAAGAAATAAATATTTGACACTAATAACTTTACATTTGCTAAGTTATCCCAAAATAAATATTAACTTGTCATGCCAGTTTGCAGAGCAACTGGATTTGCTTGTATACTGTTCATAATAAAAGCCTAATAATGAACAACACTGTGTAGTAGGCGTAGGCCTCTTCCACTTTCCTTGAATAATCGCTATATTAATATTACATTGTCAATAAGGGGCGCCCTTACGCACGCACACACTCGCTGCCATGTAGTGCTGTTCTATTTTTATTTCACCCGACCTTGGGACGCTGACTCATGGTTGAGACACTGACCTCACATCCCCCGCCGCCGGACCGGCGGCGCCGGTCCCCCTTCCCCCATCGCACTTATCCCTCCTTCCCCTCGCATTCCTCGCAATCGCATCCACCTGTCACTGCCAGTCTTGTCACTGTTTCAGAGCAAACCAGGATCTTTAATTGTGTGTTGAATTGAATTGCGTGAATTGTGTGTGTGTTTTGTGTAGTTCTGTCATTGTCCAAAATGTCAAAAAAGTTGTCGGGAGCTCAGCGGAGAAAATTAAATAAGGTTAGTGAATTAGGGTGTGAAGTGTTTATGTCCAAAGGGCCAAGACTAACTAGTTTTTTTTAATACTTCATCTTCAATCCCAGCGGCAGTTCCGGCAGGGCCCGTTACCGTCTGTGACCTGCCAAGTACCAGTTTTCAAGGGACTAGCCAAGATATTCCTGTCCTTCCTACAAGCATTGAAGGTCGAGATGATAACCAAGAGGTAAATTTAACTTTAGAGTCTGAGATTGACAATGACACCAGCAAACATTGTGATAGTTTGTCTTTGTCTGAAGACCCTGCAACATGGCCAGAGCTCATCTTAAAAGTACAGCACAATGACCTAATTTTAAAATTCCCTGCTGTAGTATCCAAAGAATTCAAAAAACAGGCCTTTTTCAGATTTTTTTCGATTCAGTTTCGCTGAAAACGACGAAAAAGTACTAATATGTTGGTTAGTTTAATCCGAAAAAATTATTCGGCTTACTGTTTTTGCTGTAGGATTTTTGACCCATCCTCAAAATCACAGTTTGGACAAAAAATGGGATTTAATGATTGGAAACACATGGCTGATAGGTTGAAATATCATGAAATGTCACCTGATCACTTTAAATGCATGGTCCAGTGCTGCATGGCTGAAAATAGACTCAAAGGGGGTACTTCAATAAACCAGGAAATTATTAATCAAATCAACACTGAAACTCAACGCTCGGAAGAGGTGTTGCGATGGTTAGTCGAAATCACTTTGTATTTAGCAGAAAATAACATAGCATTTCGAGGCTCGTCTTCCAAGTTATTTACATAAAACAATTGTAACTTTCTCGGCCTTGTGCAACTATTAGGGAAGTTTGATGCAGTTTTATTGGAACACTTACGCAGACTATCCGACTGAGATAATAACTTTCACCTATTCAGTGTATCGATTCAAAATGAGATTATTAACATGTTAGGCAATGCAGTAAAGGAGAGCATCATAAAGAAAATAAATAATGCCAAATATTTTTCAGTAATTTTCGACTACACTCCCGGTATTAGCCATAAAGAGCAAACATCTCTAACGATTCGCTATGTTAATGAAGAAAATGATGATATCAACATAGAGGAGAGCTTTATAGCATATCTAGTGGCTAAAGAAACCTCCAGAGAAGCTCTCAGGGACCTTATAATTAAGGAAATTTCCGAATGTGGACTAAACATGAAATACTGTCGGTGGCAGGGTTACAATAATGGCGCCAATATGGCAGGGATCCACAAAGGAGTTCAAGCTCGTGTACTAGAAGATTTCCCTCTGGCTTTTTTCATGCCTTGTGGATGCCATAGTCTGAACCTGGTAATTGCTGATGGAGCGAAATCCTCGGTCAAATCAACATCTCTATTTGGAATTCTCCAGCGCATTTATACAATATTTGCAGGCTCTACAAAGCGTTGGTGTGTGATCAGTGAACATGTCAAGAATATCACGCCAAAAGAAGTATGTGGGACACGATGGGAAGCCCACATATCTGCGGCTCAGGCTGTTCGCTATCAGTACGGCGAAGTTCGGGATGCTTTGATCGAATTGAATGAGAAAACGGACGACCCTCAGACAGCGAGTGAGGCTCATTCCTTAGTCAACCAGATGGAAGACTTTTCTTTCTTAGTATGCTTACCAGTATGGCATGATTTGCTGTTTCAAATCAATATCATCAGTTCAAGTCTTCAAGGGAAAGCCAAAGGCGTTAGTGATGCTGTGAAGAAGTTCAATAATTGCTTGGACTTGTTAGACAAAATTAGAGTAAGTGGATACAATAACGCAAAATTTCTGCAAATGAAATTGCAGAAGAGCTAGAAATACAACCAGTCTTCCCTGAAAAAAGAATTCGCAAAAAGAAACGTGTCTTTTTGTAAGAAAGTGATGACGAGGTGCAAACATCTGCAGAAGACACATTCAAGAGGGAGGTATTTTATCCATTGGTGGACACAGTTGTAACTTCAGTGAAAAGGAGGTCAACTGCAATTAATAAACATAATTCGCTGTGGGGGTTTTTGTATAACGTGCCTAACCTTCCAGCAAAAGATGACTTAAATCAAAGTTGTTTGAAACTAGAATCCCTCTTAAAAAATACTGACGACGTATCGGATATCAACGGCAATTAACTTTTTTGTGAACTGCAACATGTGAATTCCATCTTGGAGCTGAAAGAACCCCAAGTTCAACCTATTGATGTGTTAGGGGCAATCAAGAAAACAGGCAGCAAAGACTTATTTATGAATATCTGGATTGCACTAAGAGTTAAGTCAACTACACCAGTGACAGTTGCTAGTGCTGAGTTTTTCTTTAGTTAGCTAAAACTTATAAAGACATATTTACGCTCAACAATGTCACAGGAGAGACTGAATTCTCTGGCCATCTTGCCCATTGAAAACGATGAGACACGAAAAATAGACTTTAAGGAAATTCTCATGACATTTGCTCGTGCAAAAACCAGGCGAATGCCATTTAGTGTTTAGTACCTTATCTTTATTTTATAAACGGGGTTCCCTTTTCTATATTCTATTCAATGTATGAATCGAGGTTTTCCACACTATTAATTTGCATTAATAATGCCTATAGTATTTGTTTATGATTGTTAAGATTTTTTCACATTATTTGTATTAATTGGATTTTCAATACAATCTTATTTAATAAACATATTTTAATTGTTATTTTAATTCCAGACTCTGGTATTCTTGTAAGGTAATACAATTGGGTGTCTCTTTAGGGCACCAAAATACAGACAGCGATGCAACGAACGCAGGGGCTTGGAACTTGTCTCACCAATGAATTGTCGTTTTCTGGATGTTGGGAGGGGGGGGGCTGACGAAATCTCGCCCCGGGCACCAACAAACCACGCGACGGCCCTGATTCTACCTTCCTTGTCCCCGGTCTGGAGATCACAGCAGCCTAAAATTGGTCAGTTCGATCACTTGCTATCGAGTAGTGTATCTCGCAAAGTATTGATTCCAGTAACTTTCCATTAACTGATGTAACAAAAAAAATTACGATAATAACTCTCACTGAAACACATTAGATAAGATATAGATGTCTTGTGTTTTTGTTTTACAAGAAACAGCGACATCTCGTAATTGCGACTTGGCCCCATTTACTTCTATATTGCTGGTCGCGACGTGTCGCAGGTACAGACCACCGTACAAACATGTGTAGCTGCTCACATCATTACAATTGATGGGAGTAAGGGGATGTTTTCATGTTGATGTGACTTTGTCACTGCGACACGATTGCCATGTGTCGCTGTAGCTACCGCGACTGAAAGTAACAGGGCCAAAACCTGTGACAGCGTAGTGCCATCGCTGCACTTCCCAAGTTGCCGTCTGTTACCAGCACTGGATAGTCCGTCGTTGCTCTCTGTGCGAGCCATGCCACAACCGATTTCAGTCGCTTTACTAGAAATTACTAACTCATGATTTTGAATTTGGTTCTATGAGAGGTGTGCCAGTTGTGTTGGCACTTGTTTTATGTCATTTTGTAACTCTGTTAATTCTTTTCTTATTTATTTGATGATTCACCAATTTTTTTTTTTTTTTTTAACGTTGGAAAGTGTTCTAGTTCTGCTTAATATTTTTGTTTATTCACTTTGAATTTGTAAAACAAACTTAATCATCTGAAAATTTTGTAATGCTTAANCTTTACTAGAAATTACTAACTCATGATTTTGAATTTGGTTCTATGAGAGGTGTGCCAGTTGTGTTGGCACTTGTTTCATGTCATTTTGTAACTCTGTTAATTCTTTTCTTATTTATTTGATGATTCACCTATTTTTTTTTTTTTTAACGTTGGAAAGTGTTCTAGTTCTGCTTAATATTTTTGTTTATTCACTTTGAATTTGTAAAACAAACTTAATCATCTGAAAATTTTGTAATGCTTGAATAATTATCACTTTATTTTACTTTATGTTTCTTTTTAAAAAAAATTTTCATTTACGTATATAACATTGTGTGAAGTCTAAATATCCAATTATCAAAATGTAAAACTTTATTTGTGAATTTTTCATATCATTCTTGGCTTTCTTTTTACGTATCGATTCGCCGCACGAGACCACGAAGTCCGGAGCATACCTTTGTATATGTAGGTTTCTGCTCAGGTAACTTCCTTCTCCTTTACACGCCCTCAGCGTCTTTTCGCGACTTAAATTATTTTAAAATCAACTTTCACTCGCTTGGCAGAGTATTACACACCCACGAGAAAATAAGCGTAATTTAGCCAAATCAATTTCTCATCATACGAAATAACATGCTAGTAAACTTTCAATACTATTTCTATTTAAAACAGCAGCTTCAAATCTCTAGTTAAATAACTCTTTAAATACCAGTTACTTTAAATCACCGATTATGAAATAGGTTTTTTTTTTTTTCAATTCAAACCGTTTCTCGTGCCACAGCCTTACGATGTATGATAACTTTATAACAAACTTTGGATTTTAAAATCCGTTTTTAACACTTAAAAAAAACTGCAATGTTCTAAATTCCCTTTTTTCTTTCTTAAAAACTAAAGTAAAGCCAATCACCTGGGTAGTGCTGCCTCCCTCTTCTCTTCCTGTTCAAGCAGGAGGCAGGGGGAGGGAATATTATTAGGTACGGGCTTGCTGGGGAAACTCTGTGAGTCCATTAAATTAGCTGTGGAGGGTAACCTCCGTAACTACAGATTGGGATGGTGCAGGGAGTTGGGAGGGGGCTAATATTGCTTTGTTCATAATCTCCCTGTAGGTCATATGAAACACTGTTGGGTGATAAAGGGCCCCTCGTGGGGCCTTATCTACCCCCGCTTTGAGTTTCGGCAATGTTGAGAAACGGTGGCGGACTTCCTTCTCCGTTTTCTCGCCATACAGCATGTAGTCGACTTACTATTGATAATTTTTGGGATCCTTCATTATCTTCTTATGAATTAGTTTTTATACGCCGCTTTGGATACATTTGTTTGTGGATATTTTATTTTGCCACATAGTCATATTATTTTTGTGATTATGGTCATTTTCAGCCCTTATTTTTGCATTTTTGGAGCGGTTCACGGCATGGTCGCTTAATCTTGTGTCCAGCCATTTCATCCTTGATGTGATGTGAGCCGTACACCCAAACGTGGCATTGTCGTTTAGACTATGATTCCACTTATTTTGGCTTGCACCGCAGTAACTTCCGAATTTCTGAACCTGGAATCAAGTAACCCCTAAAAATTTTATTTTCCCTGTTGCATGTGCTCAGAACTGCTCCAAACTTTCTGTGTTCTGATGCGACATCAGTAATTTAATAATTATTTTGGATTATTCAACAACAGAATTATTTTTGTCTCTATTTTAATTAGAAGTAAATATAAATTAATGTAAATTTTCAAAAGAAGCGATCGCAGGTACAGTACGATATAATCATGGCCATATAAATAAGGAAGTTATAGTTTGTCAAAAACCAATTGTATAGTAATCATCTTAAAAAAAGGAAAAATGCATATACTCTTGTCATTATAGATTAATACTATTTTATTGAAGTATATATATATATATATATATATATATATATATACACATATATATATATATATATATATATATATGTTGCTGTAAAAAAATGTTTAAATATAACAGTTGTTCAAAAGAAAGATTAACATTTATTTCTTTGTTAATTACTTCCTCAATTATCGCCCATGGAGAATATATAATTTTATAACTATGATGTGATTGGTAAAATTTGAGCTACACCATGAATGTAATTATTACTTATTTATTACTTTTATGTTATAAGTAAAACAGGAACACTTGCCTTTTTTTTTCTTTCGATTTCAGTAATAAACCCTAGTCTACACAGGAATCTAGATCCCATTTTCCATTTATGTGCCATCCTTGTGATATAACGAGACAGCCTATGGGTGCTCAAGTTTGCATCACGAAGGTGTTATATAACATTTGGTAGCAGAGCATGGTTTCTGTTTGTATATTGGAGTGTTTTGATTTGTGCATGATTGTTGCATGTGTTGTCCCTTTGAGACTTGGGGTTGCGCAAAGAGGGTTGGTGAAAGCTCTATGCCTTTACATTTAAGTTAGGTTAAGTGTATTTTTTGTGTAATTGTGTAGTGATCGTGTACCATGGCCTTTTGTATTGTGCCAGAACTCCTTTTAAAAGATGAATGTAAGTATGAATGCACCATCCGAGCTGTACAAGCACCTGAAAACACAGCAGCAGTGTTTATAATCTGCAAACTGTTTTCATTTTAAATAGATCTATTTATTTGGACAATTTGTATGTTATTGATATTGAGGCATAGTATCGTACCTGCACAGTTGAGATAAAATTTTTTAAGAGTTTCTTGGTAATATAAGTGAAGGGGATACATCTTACTCATAGCACTGGTTAAAAAACCATTTAACATGTCTTAAACAACATGCTCAGACTCTTTTGACCAAGTTTGGTGGACAATTGTCAAATGTTCAGTTTTAGTCACTTGAGAGAATTGCCACTCAGACCCAGTCCCTCTTTGAAGCAGTTTCTAATTACGAGTCAGTCTCCATCAATGTTATTGATCACAGTCACAAGTATGTTCCCACCAAATCCATCGCCTCAGTTACCCTACAGTTTGCTAGCATTAATGTTGGTCCACCATCCCATTATGCTCCAGCCACTACCCAAACCATTCCAGTTAACCTAGTTAGTAACCTACACATTTTCACACTTGCTTCAACCACCCTTCCATCCACTGCCATCCACACTGCATTACCTGTCCAAAACTCATTCCATCCTATCACTGTTTTTAGTGCACCTCTGCAAATGTTATCTTCAGCATCACATATACATTAATCTGTTTTTGGCAAAATCACATACCCACTTGAGAACATGCCACATAACTTCCCTGCTACTGATGGTCCTAATGATCCAAAATTCTTAGAGTCTTTAAAGTAATTGTCAAACTCAATCAGCGTAAAATAGTGTCAGAGACACAACTGCCTGAAGTCTTTTACCCTTTCACTCTATGTCCGCTTAGTGAACGCACTAGTTTAGCAATGCCACAACATGTTTCATTTGATGCTTCTCATTATGAAATTCTCAATTACTTTATTCACACAAGGTTGCGTGCTCAGTCCCAACTGAGGATGTTAAACAGTTTGCAAGGACCTGAAGAGGCTCTTTCTGTGTATGTGAGTAGTCTTAAGGAGCCTGCCATCATATTGTGTTTAAATCTCCTTCAATCTGAAGTGGTTAATACCATATTAGACGGCTTAGAACATCAAGAGCGTTATCATTTGGTGTTTTTCTCTAAACCGAAAACTTTTGCAGAGTTGGATAGGGCATGCATACATTCCCAGAACATCAGTATTAGATATGCTGACCAAAATTACCAGCATATCTTTAGGTCATACAAATCACTTCGTGTTATTGATAAAAAGAAATTGCCTCATGATTCTTCCAACAATGCTATTACTGATAAAAAGGATCAGACACAAAAAACGAAGGATGGCAAATCACCTTCACCCTCACATACTCTTGCATGTTACAACTAACTAAGAAAAGGACAGTAATTTGAAGCCAATCATCAGAAATTAAAAATCAGGTATTGAACACAAACCATACCTTCTTTCTAAGAACTCGTGCAGATCTCGTGACAAATGAAAATGTATAGTATTGCCTTATCATCCAAGTCATATGATATTTGAGTATTTTCATTAAACGTCTCTTGGCCCTCTCCTGAATACACACAAAACTCTTCAGTTCATTCCTTACCACTTCATTTATAAAGGTATGAATACTAAAATCTCTCAGCATGTGAATTGTTGCAAATTTTGTGCTCTGGGCAAGCCAGGTCATAATACACATTGAGAGCTTTTGCCTTTTGAAGTACCAGAAACAAACCATAGCAAATTTGTTTATTGATTTTGTTGGTCCCATCTCCAGGATTAAATTAGGAAATACTATTGATGAAGACCACTCCTGCGTGATCTGGCATGGCCACTGTCATCACATCATCGGCCCACAGTCGCTGCACCAAGTGATTCAACCGAGTGCCTGTGGTGTCTCTAGGGAGATCTGTGTAATTAGGATAGGAATCAAGTGTTCGAATGTGTAGTTAATAGCATAATAATTAATCGCCCATGGGCAAATGTTCGTTAAATTCCCTCTTAGGCGATTGCGAAGGAATCGCCGAATAAATGCACGCCACGTGAATAATTAATGATGTGTAGAGTAGCAAGGCTAGGGTATTTGAAGTGTTCTATTTAATATTGCTAGTGAAATTGTGTGTCTAAACAAGAAAATTAGTGGCATGGGAAATAATTAGTATTTCTTTAAACTTGACTGTTCCGGTCGTAGAGTGCCCCAAAACTTGACAGACATAAATTTCCCACATGCTCTTCACAGCACCACATAATCATGATCTGTATATAAATAAGTGCTTAATTAGGAACTCTTAACTCTCTACAGGATTAAGAAAACTCACTCAGAACGTTTCTGTGTTTTATGTGTATATGTTTCAAGTTCTATGTTAATGAGGTCAGTTAATTAAATTACCTCGTGGAGTACAGCGAGTTCTCGGCAAGGACGCCGCTCTCTCACGCCATCTCCGGCAGTCTGATTCCAAGGGTCTTAGGTGCTGCGCAAGTGCGTCGCGTCACAGGGGACTTTCATACTTTGTTCTAAACACATAACTGCAATAGGTTAACATAATTTACTGGCACTTTTATTTAATTTACCATTAGTCTTCCCCACATTCGCAGCATTACTCCATCAGCACAATTTACCGACCCCAGAAGTTTAATTATTCTTGTAAGTTTTCGCACCATTATTGGCATTTTTGTACAGTAACGGCAGCTGGCAGGCCTTGTGAGTTAGGTCCGCTTTAATATGCATTGCATACATGTAACTGTGTAAACTATTCGGCAATAAAATTTATTTGAGTTAACCGAAATATGTGAGTTCTCATTTTTGTGTTGTATTTCGAGCCCTGGCCCTATTCAGGGAGTCATCGACGCCTCAGGGAGGCATCCTTCATTTAAAAGGTAAGAGGTAATACTAAGGTATGCTAGGGAGCCTGAATATCCCAGCTATATATATTATGTTTTCTGTACATCTGTACCGTGTGTGTCAGGGGATACACGATACTGAGAACTGCGCCCATCCTATTCGAAATAGGAATATTGTGTAATAACCTGGCTTTTCATAACATAGTCGCCGGACGACGTCCACATTACTATCCCCGTCTGATCAGGTAACGTTAAATGGCTTGACCTACTAGGTGTGGCAAAATTAAAGCGTATCAAACACGTGTGTGCAAATCCGAAAAAGAAAGGATAGTTGGCCTTAAAATTTTCCATCTGGGCTGCTTGACAAGGAAGAATGCGTTCTGCGCCACCATTATGTGGCGTAAGTCAGGCCCGTACGGGACAATAGATTTTGACGTCAAAGCCGACCGGGCGATACGCTCCACGTGCGCGAGTAGCCCGCGTAGGGTAAAGGCAGCTGCCTTCCGGGAAGATGGTCCGTGATTACAACTAAGTACAGGGCTACCGCGTCACATCGACCGCATGTTCCATGTGCAACCACGACCTGTGATATTCAAAAGGCTGTTGCGAAATGGAATACAATCCAACTGTACCATTAACCTGTCGGAATCAGTGCAGAATACCCCGAACACTCGATCGCTCCGACAAAGTAGCATACATGCAGGTATATCCAGGTGCCTGCTGACCAAATACGATGCATACTTCTTGCCCAACTTGCTCCCACCGCATTTATCTACCGCACTATTCACAGGTGTGGGGGTTGGCACAGACTCAATGCACTGTGCTAAATGCCATCACATAATACAAACGAGTTGCTTACCTTGCAACACAAACAGTTCCAGTGCTTGCAATTCATGGAACAGTGGACAAAATGCCAGCCAGAACTCCCAGAGCTCGAGCTCCAGCCAGCAACCGGTGCATACCCAAATAACAACCAGAGTTCAATGTGTCGGACAGAATATTGTGTAAACACCGAAAAGATGTGCATAAACTGCAAAGAGTGTAACACGATTTTTTACCCCACATGTGTGTCCGTGGAGGAATGCCAGGCGGTCTGCGAGGGAACATTTAAGTGTAAACAATGTCAACAAAAGTACGCAGCCCGATACGGGATCATACCGGAACCCAAACGAATAAAAAAAGGAATTGATGTGTTCATCTAACCTGTGCTGAGATTACATAACCAACAAACCCAGCGAATGGAATTCGTGCCATCCATGCTCATGTGGCAGGGAATGATAGGAGCCAGCGTAAGAACAGCCGTGAGTGTGGCACAAGACACGGAAAAGCACAGGCTGGCAAATTTAATGTGTGCAGCAAAGACGGGTGGACAGAGGCGTGGAGCAATACTGTGGACAACTGGACATCCGAAGGGAGGAGTAGAATAAGGGACAATCCCAAAATCCCGGACGTCAATAGTGGGAAGGGCCCACCAAACCTGCCTCACTGAGCATATGTATGGACAAAAAATACCACTGGCACAAAATGTGCCCGACCAGGGCGAGCGAACCGCAGGGAAACAACACAGTGGAGTAGGGCAAATTGGGGGTGCCCTCTCCGCCATTGTCGTGACTGACACTCTCGAAAATACCAATAACAAACAGACCTACCATAACCTAAGCCAGGTTAGCTCCACCAGTGATCAGCTGATTCGAATATCCATATGCTTGGATGAGTGTAATTTCGTCGCCTTAATCGATACAGCCACGTCTCATAACTTCGTGTGGGCGGAGTTAATAGATCAATAGCTGATTACCAGGGACAAATAAATCGTACAATTGGCCATATTGAATGGGACCAGCGAATGTTTGGGCGAAGTCCAAGTGGAAATACATTTTCGGGACTATTCTATAGAAATATTCGCCCTTGTCTCCGATGCGATATGAGAGGACCTGATTCTAGGTGGCTTAGACAAAACAACGCAATTATTGAAATCGCAATGGACCACATTCACTTCGGTTTGACCGAACGCTGAACAACCTAGGGCATCACAGAGAAAACAGCGAACAATCCAGTGAGTCCTGGCCGAACTAAGGGTTGTATTTGCCTTGGTAGACACCCTTAAAAGAATGAGTGTCGCAGAACATGCCAAACAACTCACTAAATTTGAAGCTTTCTGGTCCACCTCTTGTGATTATGATACTTATCACAAGAGGATAATTAATCAACAAATCGAGGAAATTATTAGGGATGGTGAAATTGAACCCTCGGAAAGCAATTACAACTCCACTTTCACTTTGGCCCCCAAGATAGACGGAAGCTGGAAGTTTGGCGTGGACTACCGCCCGCTCAATCAAGTTACCGAAAGTGCGCCCCCGCCTTCAATAAGTGTGAACTCTGAACTAAACATGGTAGAGAATGCCAAGGTTTTATCTTCTCTTGACGTGAGAAGTGGCTATTGGCAAGTACCAGTACGACCCGAAGAACGTCACAAGACTGCATTCAAGGCCCCCGACGGCTGCTGTTTTCAATTTTATGCCATGCCCTTTGGGCTGAAATTCGTCCCCTCCCACTTCCAGAGCATTATGTTGCGTATCCTGAATGGGCTGATAGGGGAGTTTACTATCACATACCTTGACGACGTTGTGATATGGTCAAAAACGTGGGAAGAACACATACAACACCTATCCCATCCCTCGTCTTGGAGCGACTGGCTATCAATGGGTTAATGTGTGCCAACTTGAAATGTCATATAGGGAAATCATTTCTTCAATACTTGGGCCACATGGTCGAGGCCTAGGGTATCCAGTCCAAAAACGAAATATTGAGGCTAATTCAAGACTATTCCGCACCCAACAGGCGCAAACGCCTGCGAAGATTTTTCGGGCTTATACACTGGTTAAGGCATTGCATACAAGACTTCGCAACGATAACAGCCCCATTAACCACCCTGTTGTCAACACAATGGAGTTTTCAATGAAATGGCGATACCCAAAATGTGTTCGAAGAAATTAAACACAGATTCCAACAGTGCATCAAAGTGTCCCATTTAGACACCCAGAGGCATTTATATCTGCAAACAGATGCCAGTCAAGAGGAGCTTGGTGAAGTTTTATTTCAATACAATGATGACAAGGAAAGCAAAGTCATAGACTTCAGTAATGCAAAGTTTGCCCAACGCTAATGAAACTACAATATGAACAAGAGGGAATCCTTGGCTATCATATGGGCACAAAGATACTACCGCCAACACCTGGAGTACTAATGAATCACTTTGAGAACCGACAATTGGTGTTTAATGTTGTTGCATAGCATGCTCATCGTCCGCAGCAAACTTACGCAGTGGTCCATGTTATAACAAGCATGTGATTTCGTGGTGGAACACATTCCGGGCGAAGAAAACCAACTAGCTGATAGAGACATGAGAAGGACACCGCTGGGAGAGGTTCGAACTGGCCAGGGAATGACAGAAACGGTACATCCAACAGTTGCTGCCAGAAGCCACACAGCCCCCGAAATATCTGCGAATTGCTCAACATGTCTACTTGCGAGAACATCAGCAGTCGGCCGACCATGCCAATTTCTGCGCAGGGTTCGCCCCCGCTGGAGTGGACCCACACAGTGGTACAAAAGGTGGAGAAGACTGACTTCATCATCTCATTGGATGCGCGAAGGCAAGTTAAATTCCATCGTGTTGAAGTTAAGGGCCGCACTGTAAGCACCGACACCAGGCTCGGCGGCGCCCCAAGGTACACTAGTTACAGGCAACTGGCCGAAGTAGTCCCGGCCAATACAGGATGGCAATCACCGGCATCAGGCATGCGCGGACTACCAGGTCCATCAACACCAATGCCATCAAGAACATCTGGGATGTCAGCTGCCATGGCAGCACCACGAGCCTTTGGGATGTCCGACTCCACGGAGAGTGCCCGGAATGACGACAGAGACCGACCACCAGATGCCACGGTGCCCAGCACTGCAACGTCGGAGGTTCACTGGGTCACACCCGTGCACCAAGGTGCCCCGTTCCAGACTGATAGGTCACGTGACTCATCGGTGGCCAGTTCCATTTTCGGTTTAAGCATCTGCTCGATGGGGTGGCCATACCGCCCTCAATGGTGTCGACACCGGCTGGGGGGGTCGGGGTACCGCAGCAACAGCGGTAGCAGCTGCAGTCTCTTCATTATGGCAGGCCCACCAACCTGCCAAGCAGGTGTAGAACCAGCTAACTGACTCCGCTGAACCAGTAATATCTCACCTGCCAAGCGTAAGTTAAACCGACATCAGTTGGCATGCAACCCTGCATCAAGGAAATCCAACTCTGTACTGCTCATCTCGCCGAGATGGCTGCACCTGTGGCCAAGGCACTGCTCAATTACCTTCTGCACCATGTGGCCTTGAACAGCCCCTGCCCGCCGTGACAGTTGCCCCCGAGAGGGGAGGGCATTGGAAATGGACCACTCCTGCGTGGTCTGGTACGGCTGTCGCTGCACCGAGTGATCCAACTGTGTGCCTTTGGTGCCCCTACAGAGATCTGTGTGTAATTAGAATAGGAATCAAGTGTTAGAATGTGTAGTAAATAGCATTATAGTTTATCGCCCAAAGGCAAATGTTCGTGAAATTCGCCCTTAGGGGATTGCCAAGTAATCGCAGAATATATGCAGGCCACATGCATATCTAATGAGGTGTAGAGTAGCAAGGCTAGGGTATTTGAAGTGTTCTATATAATTTTCCGAGTACAATTGTGTATCTAATAAAGCCAATTAGTGACATGGGAAATAATTAGTCTTTCTTTCAACCTGACCGTTCCGGTCGTAGAAGGTCTCAAAACTCAACAGACATAAATGTCCCTCGTGCACTGCAAAACACCACATAATCATGTTTTGTATGTAAATTAATGCTTAATTAATATTTCTTAACTCTCTACATGATTAAGAAAACTCACTCATGATATTTCAGTATTTTATGTGTATATGATTTAAGTTCTATTTTAATGAGGTCAGTTAATTAAATTATCTCGCGGAATGGAGCGAGCTCTCTGCAAGGACGCCCTTCACTCGTGCCATCTCCGGAAGTCTGAATCCACGGGTCTTAGATGCTGCACGTGCGACGCATCGCAGGGGACTTTCATACTTCCTTTTTTACGTTTTCCTGTAAATTTGTACAGTGTGTGTCAGGGGATACAGCTATGTGGTCCTTCGACTTACGATACTGAGAACTGCGACTTCGTATTCACCCAGTGAGCTGGCGCCCATTCTATTCGAAATAGGAATATTGTGTAATATTCTGACTTTTCTTAACACAGTTGCCGGACGACGTCCGCATNCCCATTCTATTCGAAATAGGAATATTGTGTAATATTCTGACTTTTCTTAACACAGTTGCCGGACGACGTCCGCATTACTATCCCCGACCGTTCAGGTAATGTTAGTATATCTTTATTGTGTGTTGATGCATTCACTAAATTCGTATGGTTAATTCCACTTCATAAAGCTGATGTTATGTCCACTATTCCTGCTCTCCAAGTGCAGATTTTTTTATAATTTGTTACACCTTCATCCATTATGTTGGATAACGTTTCAGTTTACCTCTCATATTTTTAAGAACATTTGCTTTTCTCAAGGCTTATGCCACATTACTTAATCCCCATATACTCCTCCTACTTTGCATGTAGAGCTTTTTAGTCGAAACCTTCGTTCAGTACTTTTTGCTTTCCATTCGATGAACCAAAAAAATTGGGATAAAAATCTCCCTTGACCACTAGTGATTTTCAATTATGCCATACATGAATCACACAAAACCAGCCCATTCAATCTTATGTTTACCTTTGTCCCAAATAACCCTTTGTCAAATTTATGGCATCTGAACGGCTTGTCGCCGAACTTTCCTAAGGATTTTCGTGATATTTGGGCATCTACCCTCAAAAATTTAAACTGCGCTCATTTCAAGAGTCGTGCCATGAATAACCAAGGTCGTTCTGATAATCCTCTTAGTGTAAGTGACCTTGTTCTGTGCAAAGCTCACCCTGTCAGCAGGGTAGTTGATAAGAAAATGGCAAAATGGTATTACAATGGGTCATGCCCANTCTGTGCAAAGCTCACCCTGTCAGCAGGGTAGTTGATAAGAAAATGGCAAAATGGTATTACAATGGGTCATGCCCATAGCAAATCCAAAGTTTTTTGCCACTCTCTGTAGTTTTGCCAGACCCAAATTCAGAAGAATTTGTTACAAGTTCTCATGTCTCTCATTTGAAAAGATTTCATGCAACAAAGGAATTTTTTTTTTTTGGTGTTGGAGAACTGCAGACACTAAATGTGAACTTGTTTATATGGTTGTATATCCACACAATTGGTNGTAGCAAATCCAAAGTTTTTTGCCACTCTCTGTAGTTTTGCCAGACCCAAATTCAGAAGAATTTGTTACAAGTTCTCATGTCTCTCATTTGAAAAGATTTCATGCAACAAAGGAATTTTTTTTTTTGGTGTTGGAGAACTGCAGACACTAAATGTGAACTTGTTTATATGGTTGTATATCCACACAATTGGTTTCTCCCTCAAAATAATTTAGTAAAATTTTGACGTGCGCTCGGTACGTCCCTTGTCGAAGGGAGACATTGGGCGCGCGGTGTACTTCGAGCTGTGAAAGTGCCGGGCGCCAGCTCAGTGTTGAGCAACGAGATTGGGTCGTGGGTAATCACCCTAGGGGACTCGAGGTAACACACATCAGATAATAGGGAAATGTGAGCTGTATGGCCGCTGCGCACACCTGGAGTAATGAACGCACTATTGGTTATATGAAATATGATGATTTTATTGAACACTTAACCGAACAGACATGTGGTGACCGCGTGGTCGTACAATATAACACACTAATGGATTACGATTAATTAAGGCGTGTGACGCTGCTCTCCCCTCGGTGCGATGTAACATAAAATACAAGTTATTTTGTGGATGATGTGATGCTATGATTACTGAGTGAGTTTGCAGCCCGAGGGGCTGGCACCGAGTTTCTTGTGAAGCGAGAGACTTACCATTTCCGCCCGCGTTGAAGTGATGAAGCGTACTAGGCTGAGAACTGCGCCAGCTCCCGCTACCTGAGCGCGGGCGATGCCAAGCGGTGGAAAGATGAAACATAAATGCTACTTAAATATGCTAATGAGATGTAAGAAAATTATATACCTTTGATTAACATAATAAAACACAATAACCCTATACAACTTACATAATAAAACACAATTACCCTTGTACAAATACACAATAAATCAGGGTTATATTAATATTAAATATTTGCATCGCAGCAGCCAATGTATTGCCAACTTAGTAATGTCACATGTCCATGACTGGCTGGGTATGTGATGACTGTCTTTAAACACGATAAATATGATATAAATAAATACTGAATAAATACACTGAACCAATAAATAATAATGATTAAATTATTAAGCTCTGAATAATTAATGATGCTGATTAAATTAATGACACTGGTGCAATTTACACACATGGAACAAATACACTTGATAATTATGACACTGAAAAATACATATAACCCTGAATAAACTATACTGATGCACTCCGATCAGTTATGTCGCACTGATGTAATTATATTGGTGAACTCTGATTAATTACATAGCACTGAATAAACAATATTGACGAACACTGATTGATTACATAACACTGAATAGACTATCACTCTTGCCCACATGCCTGCTGGTGTGGTGCATCTGGAGTGGAGGACACTACTGCGGTAGCCATAGTGGACACAAATGTACCAGTGAACGCCTAGTTCACGTCAATTTGTTACTTGTTAGATAATGACTTTGTCTTCTTCGTGGACTTATTACCCACTGAGTCAAGTCATTTTAGTACCAATTTAATTTTATGAACTCGCATATCCATAAAAATATCAGTGGTACTAAGTTAAGTAGATTCTAAGTAAAATAATTTGTATTTGTAGCAAACAATGTTTTGTGTTCCAAATTCAGATTGTTTGATTTGTATATATATATAATTTAATTATTTATGTTCATTGTCTGGTTAATTTATTAATTAATTCTAGTTGAACAATTTGTGTATTTTGTGTTTGTTTGGCGATTGAACAAATTAGGTTCCTCATTTATCATTAATCTTTTGCAGTTGTGACATTCTCTTGTTGAATATTTAGTAGTTAATGTTGTTTTACCTTTGTAGTATGGTTAATGTAATGGTAATTTGTGTTCAATTGGCTGTTAGGTATCTGTCTACACCCTGTAGCTTGTTTTATTTGCCACCTTACTCTTTACAAGGCGACGCTCTGTTTTTTTCCAGTTTCAGACAGTTAGACCAACATGTTTGATCCCTTGGTCATCCTTTTGGCTGTTACCAGCTCCATTTGCGTTTCGTCGGTCATGGTAAATAATTTGGATACTGGTGTTATTTTTTTAAATAATAAGATCCTACTTTCTCAGACAATTTTTATTAAATTTTACTGATTTTGGATCTTCGAGAATTACACGAGGAATGTGTGGAACTAGACAGTAAGTTGAATACAGCGCTTAGTGTGCAGAAAAACTTCAAAAGGGACAACAGTTCGTTAGAACAAAATTTCAATTTTGCACTGTAACAATTGGACGATAATCTATGTGCCTTTAAGAAAGAAGTTCTTAACCTTATTTCTCTACTGCCTCAGTCGCATACAAAAAGGTTGGACATTGGAAGCAAGGTCCTCAAAACAGTGTTTGGAACTCTTGTTGACGACGACCTAAAAACTTGGAAAAGTGACTTAATTTTATTGTTGATAAACAAGACAAAATGTCAGTGAATGTTGCTTACCATATCATTTTAATCAAGGTTCTAGAAGACCGCATTTTGAATACCACTAAGGGAATCCAGAAATTGGCTACTCACTATTTAAACAATTTTCACATTTTGTATTCGTGTGGAACCAAACTACCCATAAATTGTGGGATAAGATTGTAATTGTTGGTTTCTGGCTAGACCTTAGCACTATACTAATGATGGTCAGTGAAGCTTTATCTAGCGATATGCTAGAATTGCTCGATTGAAGCATGCCATCGAGACTGTTGTCCATGGCAAGTTAAAATCTACAGAATTCAAAGACTTTCATTGTAATTTTGAACCAAATTAACATTTGATAACACTTCCTTTGCATATGATTGCCCCAGTGACTTTAGAAAATCATTTGCCTATTATGGCTTTAGTACAGTACAAGCAATTATTTATATTTCTTCTCTTAATGTTGTGGTAAATGTTCCTTTGGCAAATATGGATAGTCTTCAGAATTATCCTGTCTTTTCTTTTCCTGTGTTAATTATCAACATTAACAGGTATCTGTTATTCAAAGTTGCCGCTTTTCTTATAATCAGCTTACACAAAAAGCTTTTTGCTCCCATTCTAACTAAATTTTTGCCACAGTGTAAAACTTTTCGTATTACCATTTGCCCTTCTGACTTCCCGTCTTTTGATGCACATGTTAATAGTTGTGAATTTAAATTATTCTCTGGTAAACCTCGCCTTGACTTTTGCGAAAAATCCTTTACATTTCTAGAGTTACCCTTTCCTTAAAAAAAAACACTCTCTCTGGCTGTTTGTGACGAAATTTCCCATTGATGTAACATTTTTATGTAGGACTACCTTGGAGTCACAAACTCCATTCACACTCTCATTGTCTGGAAGTGGTTTCATCAACAATGCTTCACATTGCGATGTTGTCAGCCCACATTTGAATACTTTTGGTCAAGTCAACTATGCCATTATTTTTAAACAGTCTCTACCTGTACTCTATTTTCCAAAGCTTATTTCCAAAATTACATCTTTGCAACATTTAAAATTACCTATTCATTCTCCCAATGATTCCCTCATTAGGAACTTGATTCCCTTCTGGCTTCTCAGTCCCAAGGCACTAATTTCGGCGATGTTATGCAACTTCTCAATTCCCATCCTACTCCGCCTCCCGAATACATTAATGCTATATTTATATTAGTCTATCTTCAGTTGCGGCGCTTTGCATCGCGTTTGCTATCATCTTTTGGTTGAAATACAAGTTTTGTGCACTTATGCAAACCTCTCCACCCATTCAACGCTCTAGCCAAGCATGTTCAGTTATTTTGAAGTTGTTTCTAGCAGCACCTCCTACTAGTAATATAAGTTTGTTATTGTATTGTGTTTTTATGTGAATTATTTTAGTTCGAATTTTGCATTGTGTAGCTACTGCTCTTGCCACACCTTTGTGGACCTGTGTCCAGGTTTCAGAGGCTTAGGGGGGGGGGCTATCTGTGTCGGCACTTGTATCATGTCACTATGAAATTCTGTTATTTATTTTATTATTTATTTGCTGTTTCCCCAAATATATATATATATATATATATATATATATACATATTGCTATTTCTACATGCCCTACTTCTGCTTAATATTTTTGTTTATTCACTTTGATGTTGTAAAACTAACTTTATCATCCGAAAATTTTGTAATGTTTAAATATTTATGATGGTTTCATTTTATTTTTCTTACTAAAAAAAATATGTTTCTTTATGTATATTAATTATTTTCGTACGTTGTATTGTGTGAACTCTTAATTTCCAATTATCAAAATGAGAAAACTTAATTTATGTATTATTATATATCTTTCTTGTCTTTATATTTATGTGTCGCTTAGTCGCGCGAGGCCACGAAGTTCGGAGAATACCTTTGTATATAAAGGTTTTCGCTCAGAAAGGGCCTTTGGAAAGGGCTTTTACAGTGCCTATGCCGGTTTTTCCCGTTCTCTTCTTAGTATAGTAGTTTAGCTATAAGTACACTTAGGGAGGTTTCCATGGCCAAAATCTGGCCATGACAGCACAATCCCTTTCTACAGAGATGCATGTCTCCTTGAATGATTTCCTTCTCTTGTATGCATATGGGGCTTAGCCCTGGGACGCACTTAACTCCCGTCCCTACCGAAGGCTCACATATAACACTTAGTTTTAGTGTAGGTTAGAAAAATTATTTATTAATTTTTCTCGCCATACAGCATGTAGTTGAATTACTGTTGCCTACTTTTTGGAATCCTTTGTCATCTTATAATGAATTAGTTTTTATCCGCCGTTTTTAGTAAGTTTGTTTGCGGATATTTTATCTTGCGACGTGGTCTTAGTACTTTTGTGATTAGTCATTTTCAACCTTTATTTTTTTTTTTTTTGCATTTTGGAGCATTTCGTCACATGGTCGCTTAATCTTGTGGCCAGCCATTTCATCCTTGATGTGATGTGAGCCATACACCCAATCGTGGCATGGTCGTATTGACCACGATTTCACTGCTTTCGGCCAGTACTGCAGTAACTTCTGAATTTCTGAATGGGAATCATGTAGCCCCTAGATATTTTTTTTGTCTGCTGAATATGCTTGGGAGTGCTACGAACTGCCTGTCTTCTGACGCTACATCAGTTGTTTAATAATTGTTTTGATCTGTTTTACTACTGCATTTTTTTTGTCTTCAACTTAATTAAATGTAAATATAAAGTAATGAAAATTTTCAAATGAAGTGATTGCGAGTACCTGATGGTATAGTCATGGTCAATTAAAAAAAATACATATATTAGAGTTTGTCAAAAATATGTACAAAATTCAAAAAGTAACTTTAAAAAATGCATATACTCATCTCATAATAGAGAAGTTAAATTTTATTTATTTATATATATTTTGCGGAAAAATATGATTTAATAGAACAGTTGTTCAAAATAAAGAAGAATTTTAATTTCTTTGTTAATTACTTCGTGAATAATCGCCCATCGATAACATATAATTTTATGACTATAATGTTGTGATTGGTAAGATTTGAGCTATGCCATGAATGTACTTATTACTTATTACTTCTATGTAATAAGTAAAACAGGAGCACACACTTGCTTTCAGCAGTAAACCCTAGTCTACACAGGAATCTAGATCCCACATTTAATTTATGTGCCATCCTTGTGTTATAACGAGAGTACCATTTAGTGCTCAAGTTTGAATCACGAAAGTGCTACATAAAAGGGGATAATTTTGACAGTGGAATGGAGAAGGAATCGCACATATTGGAAGCAATTTATGAAAATTTTGAGTACTCAAATTTATACGTAGTACCTAATTGGTAAACCATTTTTGCGATTGTGCATTACAACAAATTTAATCTAAACTCAGTTAATAAAAATAAAAAGAACATATTTATTTACGCGCATAAGACACACTTCGTTGGCTGTAGCATTCAAACATGGCTTTCATATATTCTTTATACCTTGCTGAGAAATACTACGACAGTATGTCGGGCCGACTGCACTGCGAAGAGAAGGTGAGAAGTGTCGCTGTAGTAAGGGGGTTCTATAAGTAGCAGGGCCAGCGACAGAGAAATAGCGCCATTGTGACCACGCCACTCTTTCTAAAGCGCTTAAAGTCGCCATCTGCTGCTGGCTCCAGTTACATCCTAGTCCTTCGCTGCTTGCCAGGTAGGGCTGTACGCGACATGAGCAGTGATTTCGTTCTGTTGGGAATAAGTAAGATGTGAATTCGAAATCAATATTGTACATAACTTTGTCATTCCAAAAACACGAAACCACATCAAGTACAATTAACTGGAATAAAGTAATGAAGGCTATAACATTACACTATGATCTGCTCTTGAAATATACACCAATATGTTCTAATTGTGTCGTTGGCAAATTGTTTGAAGCATGATAGATGTGGGAAAATGATTCAACTATGCTCAAAATTAACAACGAAGTTTTAAAATTTTCACAAAAAGTGAATGTTTGTTTATTTGAATAAATGATAATATTACTGTTTGCTAAAATATTGCATTCTTCTTATTTTAAACTAAAAAGAAAAATAACACAATTTTTCTATTTAAGGTGCAGATTTAATGGCAGATAGTTCTAAAAATTGGAAATACATTTCTACTGGTTTATTTTATCTATTGAAAATTAATTATGTTCACAATAACGAGGACAGCTATATTTTTCATTTTTTTTACATTGATTTCCTAAATCTAATTACTCGCCTATTACAAAAGGGAAAAGAAAGTTTACATACATAACAAAACTGTTTTCTTACTAACAGGCTTGAAATAAAATATATAATTCTACTTAAGAAAATTCTTTTTTTTCTATGGAGCCAAGCTCAGTCTGGTCCAAATATCTTTATGGGTAAAAGTATGTACATTTAAATTAAACTTTCATTATTTAGTTATAGAGTTGTATTATTATTACAATAAATTTTTTTATATATACTATGTTTACAGTGTTCATTGCATTTACAATAATGATTATTTTTATTCATGTCTGAAATANCTACTGGTTTATTTTATCTATTGAAAATTAATTATGTTCACAATAACGAGGACAGCTATATTTTTCATTTTTTTTTACATTGATTTCCTAAATCTAATTACTCGCCTATTACAAAAGGGAAAAGAAAGTTTACATACAATACAAAACTGTTTTCTTACTAACAGGCTTGAAATAAAATATATAATCCTACTTAAGAAAATTCTTTTTTTTCTATGGAGCCAAGCTCAGTCTGGTCCAAATATCTTTATGGGTAAAAGTATGTACATTTAAATTAAACTTTCATTATTTAGTTATAGAGTTGTATTATTATTACAATTAATTTTTTTATATATACTATGTTTACAGTGTTCATTGCATTTACAATAATGATTATTTTTATTCATGTCTGAAATAACTTAAATTAAGGGCTAAAAAAATAAATCTTATTAACTAAGTTTTGTACACAAAAAATCTTTATTTACATTTTACAAAATATTAATTGTTACACAAATATGACATTCACAGTAAATACAATGTTTACACTGTACATTGTGGCTCAGATACCGATATCAGTGCCTCAGACCCCATGTTGTCAGGTGTCGTAGTCGTTGTCTGTCTCGTCATCATGTAGATGGTCGGTGCTGTGTAACAGGTCTCTGGGATGGGGTGTCGTCATTTAAGGGTCAGCCATTCGTCGAATGACAGCACGAAANGCGGTGAAAGTGGTTTGTGACTGTGGAGATGGTATTGTGAATCTGTGGGAGTTCGGATTGGGTGAAGAGAATTTGGCAGAGAGTGGCCCTCGGGCAGCCTAAGGTTAGTCTTAGGGCGAGGAAGTAGGTACGGCTTAGGGGGTGCAGGTTTTATTTGGAGGCGTGTGTCCAGATGGAGCAGGTGAATATAAGGAGAGGAGATATGTAGATGTGGAGGACAGTGGTTCGGATTTCAAGGGGACACCAGAGGATGGTTTCAGGATGGGGGTGAATTTAGCCATGGCAGCCAAGGTTTTAGTGACTATGTAGAAGAGTTGTGGGATATACGTGAGTTTTCTGTCAAGGGTGACCCCTAGATAACAGATAGAGAGTTACCATGAGATCGGGGAGGAGCAAATTTGCGGTGGATGTCCAGGTTTGTGAACTGTCGGGAGAAGAGGATGTCTTGGGTTTTTGCTTGGTTTAGACCGATGGTAAGGTTTAGGAACACAGCATCAGGGGACTGGGAAATAAGATGTTGGAGGAGATCAAGGAGGTTACGGGTGAGGAAATTAAAGTTCCAAATTGTAATCTTAATGGGTGGGTGAGGATCCATTAAAGGCAGACATTACGGCATTTAGGAGGGTTTCAAACTTTTTGAAGGGTTGAGTGGTTTGGGCGAGAGCTGCCAATATGTTGCGGTTCATGGGGAGATAGGAATTGATAAGGATTACTATTTCAAGGAGGGGGCCAAAGGTGGATTTTGTGCCTGGATTGTTGGGGTTGTATTTGGTTGTTTCGGTGTGGTGGTTTTGGGTTTGGTGGTAGTGTTGGGTGAGTGGCATTGATGTGGTGGTGGGGAACTTGAGTCTGGATGGGAGGTTTCGGTTCCCAGTAGCTTGTGGTTCGGGTAGAAGCAAAGGTGCGGGGAGCAGAGGTAGTGGTTTGAGTGTTGAAAGTTGTTGTTGGTGGCATTTGAGGTATGCACTGACTTTGGGACAGGTTTTGGAGGTAACGAATTGTTGTCCTCGCATAGGATGCACACCACTTTGAATGTGGGGTTTGGCACACCTGAATCACGCAATGTTTGGGTGGCAACTGTCGGATAAGTGCCCGAGGCCCTGGCACCGCTAGCATTGAGGAAAACTCCGACTACCCTTGTACTGATCTATCGTCTCAGTGAAGAGTCCTAGTGCTTTCAGTTTTAAGTATGGAGGACCATCCCCTAACTTATTTGTCGTGACCAGAAAGGCGTTGATCGAGGCTTGAGGGAAGGACCTCAGTTTCGCCACTGAGTACAAGGGGAGCTGCATGGCCTGCAGCTCCTTCTTCACCTCGTTCTCAATCACTGTCATGTGTAGGTGTTTGATTACAATTCTGTCGGCTTTTTCGTCTGTCCATATTTTGGTGTGGGGTTTACAGCCAGCTTTGGTCAGGTTTATCATACAGTTAGGAGTGGTCACATTGGGATTTGGTGTAGAAGGGTGTCCTTCTATTGATGGAGAAGACTTGGAAGGGAGTTTCCAGGTGGGTTTGGAGTTTCTTGGCTGTGGCATATGGTTTGGTGGCAGTGTGGAGGATAAATGCGATAGGTGGTTGTCTCATGGGTTTGGGTGGAGCAGTTTTGTTGGTGGTGGTTGTGGTGGTGGTGTGGGTGGAGGATGTTTGGGTGATGGTGGTATATGACTTTGATTTGGGGGTTTTGGAGGTTTCTTTGGGTTTTGGATCTCTTGGAGATTTTGAGGGGGTGGGTGATGTAACTTGGGAGGAGGGGTTGGAGAGTACAATATCGAATTCATCGTCTGGGTTCATTGGTACTCCGTAGTTGTTTGTCAGTCAGGTTGGATGTTTCGGAGGAGTCGGAGTGTCGCCTCTTGGCCTGTTTCCTGAAGTGTGGTATAATGAATCCATCCAATAACAGTGGTATTTACGATGGGGATTGTGGGGATGGGGTGTAGGGTGTCGTTGGGGTTGTGATCTTGTGATGGAAGGTGGGGTGCATCTTGGGTGAGATGTTTAGAGATTGTCAGAGGGGGAAAGATTTGTTGGAAATTGTGGGGAGGGGTTGTGAGTAAGTGAAAAGATTTGGATGGCTCTTAACATCGAGGTTTTGAGAACCGATGAGGGTGATTGAGGTTAGTACGGAGCAGTGCTGGAACGAAAGGGCAGGAGAGAAGGGAGGTCAATTTATGCTTATTATTTGGCACTTACTACAAAATTGATATACCTACTTGAGGTTTAAAGTACAAATATGGTTACATGACATGTCAATCGTTTTAATTATCATAAAACACAGATCGAGATCTCTGTACCTACTGTATTCCGTCTTTACTTTTCTCTAGTTCCACGGATTTATTTGAGAGTTGCAGTTGCCTGTAGGCGTGGGCGTTATTTCACGTCACTAGTTACAATAACTAGCTACGCGGAAAATAGCCGAATCACTAGTTTCGAGTCAAATGACAAGTAGTGATTCTTATAAATGTGTTATTATACTGTCAACTGTGATTGTTTGTAGACGTGGGTCGTTACGTCATTTTCAAGAAACGTAACGAAACTAGTTACTTGGTTGCCGTCACCAGTTAGGTCGGGCTATACAGCAAGACAGGACTTATTATCAATAACCGCCGCACACAATTAAAGACAAATAAAGTTGCCCAGTTGACATATTTAAATGTCAACCTAAATCCAAATAGATTTAAGATATAAAAAATAAAAAGTGTAAATAACCGAACAAAACTATTGTACAGTGTAAAATTAAATGTAAATAAAAGTGCAAAAACACATGACAGAAAAAGTGTAAATGAACTGTAAATAGTGTAAATATATCAATCATTGTATATTCAATCAAATTAACTTCTAAATACGCCTGCATTAATGATTTTATTAAAATCATAGTTTTATAGTAGTAATCACTAATCAATCAGAATTAATATACAAAAGTAAGTTAAGTAAGTACATTTCCTGCAATCACGCAGTCAGTCCTAAGCCTGAATAATGTATGAAGGGAAGTTAATTTGTGTCAGTATTACGTTATTGATTTAACTGTATAGCTACAAACTTAAAAAGTGATTTCATTTATTTTCGTTTCGTGAGTAACTATATAGATGATAGAGTTATTTATAGAGCAGAAAAAAACTAGCTACAAAAATCACTTGTTTTAAAACTGGTGACGGCGACCAAGTAACTAGTTTCGTTATGTTTCTTAAAAATGACGTAACGACCCACGACTAGTTGCCTGTTTCAGTGATTATATACACATTCCTTTTCCTCACTCACTCCATGGAATTACATCTCCATAAACAATAAGCAGATATTGACACATCCAATCTCCCTGTCACCAGAGTTACTTAGAATCCTTTAAAAGAAAGTTTAGCCCATAGGCATATGTAACACTTAAAATAAAAATGTTTTACGTACATAACACTGTAATATTTGTTTTTACAAATTTTGAAATAAATTACTTATCAATTTTTCGTAAAAATTACAGGGANTACATAACACTGTAATATTTGTTTTTACAAATTTTGAAATAAATTACTTATCAATTTTTCGTAAAAATTACAGGGACTTATTAAAAATCCCTTATATCGTCAAACACATAAAGTAAGATTTCATTTTTAAAAACCGTATTAACGTAAAATTACATGTAATACTTAAAAATACTACTGCTCTCTATTGGCAGTCTTTTTGCTTCCATTTTGTTAATGATTATCGATTACCTAATAAAATAAAAAGAAGGTTAATATATCAATCTGTAAATTTATATATCGAACTTTTATTCATTACGGATTTTTATAACCTTCATATTTTTCAATGCTATTGCTGATGTGAAATTTATTTGAAAGAATTTGTTCCATCTATGAAAACAATTAAGCAAAACATGAGTTATTTTCCAATTCATCTGGCTATGTGCCCTTCACATCAATAATCATGACCCCAAGTTAGGGCAGTCCCAATTCAAATAAAGAGCACAAATATATCCACAAATATCTCCTTCCACCAAGTGTTTGAGCAACGTCATCGCATGAAGGGATCAAAAGAATGTTGGTGATTGTAGGTACTAGAACCCAAATTTTGAAACTATCGGAATTATTTTTATAGAGAAATACAGTCATTTCGCTATCGGAAAGCTAAAAAAAAACTGCGTTTTCGGAAATACATCTATGGATCCACAACTGGTTGATACTATGGTATACAGGTTGGAGGTATTTTTCGAAATTCAGGATTATTTTTAGCAGTGTTTTCGTTTGCTTTCAGACATCAATTAATGCCATTATCACACATTCTAAAGTTTTAATCGCCCATTCGTACAACTCGATGTACAAATTACTTTTGTATATTTTGGACTGTTTGCAAATTACAAGTAGAGTGTTCGTTCAATTTTATAATTCAGACAGTGTTCGAAATATCATTGGTTGATGTTTTAGTGCATATCCTCCAGATTCACTAAATTTTTGGGCAGATTGAACTGGTTGTTTAATGAGTTAGTCGGATTTTACAAAGTTATTTTCGTTTTAAAACAGGAACATTCGCGGCTGCTGTCACATGAGTGCGGAACGCTCTCTGATTTGTTTGACGTCACAAGTCATATGCCAGCGGCCGGCCCCGGAACTTTGTAAATATGTAGTACTAAAATGGAAGGCAAAGCGTATTGGGTTGTCGCACTTCATGCTTCATTTCTGTAATAAATTATCTACATTATTTAGAAATAAAACGTAATATTGTGTTGAGAAAGAAGGTTACAAACATTTCCGGATTATAAACCACATTTCAGTATTCATAAAACACATTTTTCGCTTTATAAATGTCAGATAACGAGTACTGTGATCATAGTTGGCCTAAAGCTAGCACACTGTTCACTACCCGGCACCGCTTTACTTCTAGAGCAGTTGTGGGTTGGTGGTAGGCAGAATGCCATGTTACCAGCTGGCAAACTTGTATTCCCGCATTACACCTAGTTTCTAAATACTGTATTGAGATATTGAGACCTCAAATACAGTGTTTATGAACTAAAAAATTAATTTAAAATTATCTTGCTGATCTTTTATGTTTTGTGTACTTAACATGCCTTTTATTATTCTGAAGTCACAATAGTTGTGTCTACACTTTCTTTTTGAACTGTAGGAACTGTACACATAAGCTGGAAATATAGATATGGTAGTTTGCGAAACACTTAATACCTGGGGTGAGATTAAATACAGCAAAGAAAATCTGTAACAAAAGCTTAAAAATTTGATTTATTCTCAAAAGCTGTTTTCTTTCTGTTTACTTAAGGGAAAGGATTATAAAAGAAACACAGTTTACTTGCATAAAACGCGTAGGCTATTTAGTGTCAATTTTGTGGTCCAAGTCTCATTTTTTTTGTAATGTCAATCTCAGTAACTTAGAAAAAAGGCAAAGGGCAAATATGAATGTAAGATCACCCATGATAAACATTCCTAAACACATGCATTTTAGTGTTTTGAATGTAAAAATTAATTTGCTATTTAACTTAAATTTTTAGGCATATGAAAGCCAACTAGAGACAAATCAAACAACTTAAATTTGTTAGAATTTGATATGTTTGAAAAATACTATATAATACAAACCAAACTTTTTCAAGAAGAACTCTGAGCCTCACACAAATAAATTTTTTAATTTGCATGACTTAAAGTCGTGACACAATATTATTTAGGCATACAATGTGAATATAGCCTAAATATGATAGCTGTGCTCTTGAAACGAATGTTAGAAGTTATATTAAATTAATAAAAATAATGAGGGTGTGTGTACTTATGTATGTGCATTAGAAGTAATACTTTTTTGGCGTGACTAAAATAAAATTATGCATATAACCTCAAATGCTGGTTGCTAAGTAACATCATGTATTATCTGCTTGATTGCAATGCTCACTGTCGAATTTCGTTACACTGTGAGCGCGTAACTTTCGTTTCACACCAAACTTTTACCCTCAATGCGCCAAAATAGGTATAACTTCAAAAATATCTATACCAAATTTCGTCTGTTAGGCCTAACTTGGAATGCATAAACTTACAAAATGTAAAATTTACATTGTGCAGTTAAATTTTTTGTAAACATATTTATATGCCTTTATTATTTTTGTAATACTTTAACATATTTTTTTATGCTCACATCTACATCACATACGAATTGCTAACTACATTGTGATCAGTATTAAACAAATAACATATTATCATAATGAATGTTAGGTCATGTGTAAATAGTAGAAATTAATAAGTTCAGTGTTAAAACTACCCACATAGGGGAAACATAAACACCTTCAATATAATTATGTATGTCAAAACGGTCTTCGCAAACAAAAATAACTTTTTTTGGCGAAACATCTGCTATGTATCGCATAACTGCGTTAAACCATTACTTCCTGTTTGTTTCGTTTTTTGTAACTAACAAATTTTTTATCAGGTGTTTTGCGAGATGTACTAGTACACTGTAGTAAAATAAACAATTTAGATGAACGAGGCGGCCGAGGTTGTACCTTAATTGTGACGTCACGGAGTGAACAGGCGCATTTTGGCGGGTGCTTCAAAGTAAGACTTTCATTGTATCGTAACTTTCTCAAAACTGATTTTGAAATCGTGATACTTGTAAATACATTTCTAACACATCAATGAAGGAAAAACAAGTGCCAGCAAAATATTGCATGTTGCCTATTGTTTAGACACTTTTCGAACATCGGGATAACTTCTCCGCGGTATTTGAATCTGCTTTCAAAAACAAATCAATCCCATTACACACAAATTGTACAGTTTTCAATGTCCATTTGTAAAAATTCGAAGCTTGTAATACGTTTGTATTGTATGGAAGGCGCAAAAATTTCAGGAAAATAGTGTGTTTACTTTTCTTTCTTTTTTTCAGAGGTTGCATTCGAAAATTCACTAGTTGATGTTTTGGTGCATTTTTAACAGAGCCACTAGTATTTCAAGCAAGTTGAACAGGTACATTGATTACTTTAGCCAGACACAACCGAAACCGTTTTTCTCGTATATCTGGTATACTTCGGTGGATGTACCAGGTAATTTTCGGATATGAGAAATGTAGAATTTCGAACACCCGATTTCGGAATAGTAAGCCCCTGGCACAATAGATGTTTAGTGGCTAGTCTTAAAATCATTTCAACTTGAGGTTGGTGTTTTAACGAGTTGTAATATACTGACTTTTTACATCACACCGACCCATCAGAGAGGGTTTGAAATAGCGGGAAATAATTATGAAAATAAAATAATTTATCTCGAGCTGGAAAAATATGCTATTAATTAGTAATAAGCAACATTTTTTATTGTTGTAGTTTTTCTGGAAAAATATTTATTGTTAGCAAAATCTTTATTGTAATACTTATATTATTTAAAAACTTTCTAATGCATTTATTCTTCAATTTTATCACCATTCTCATGAATAGGAACATATTTGTGGATCCAATGCATGTTTATAGATAAATTAGCCATGGAGATGGAGAAATAGAATTAACAGAATTAGAAGTAGCAACAAGCTCATTAATAGCAAACGTCTTCCAATATTTAATGTCTCGCACATATATTTGACTCAGATAATTAACACTAGTCACTGTACTGATGTAAGGATGCCTGTGAAAGCAAACATCCAGAATACCAGATCCATTATGGGCAGTCATTCCTTGAAAAGCGAACATATACATAAAACTCAGTAGAATGAAACTCTCTTCTGCTGTAGTAACTTGCTTCACAAACACATTATCATCCTTAGCAACATCGCAATCAAAAGAACCAATATTCCTGAAAACAGGTCTTGAAAAATATCTCTTGTTATGACAACGTGCTTGCTCGCCTCATGGCGCTGTGAAAACTAATTAACTTCACAGAAAATTTTTTACAACTGCTCCCGAACAATGAATAACTACTACTAACAAAACTACGCTGCAGCACTCAGTAAATATAGGCGCTGCCGCGACGGAACCTCAGCCATAAGCGCAATGTTAAATAATCAGCGGATGCATATCCGCTGATAAGAACTTCCGGGAGCAGGCAGGCATGCCACAGTACAGAGACTAGTGTTAATTAACTTAGTCAAGTAGATGTGCGAGACATTATATGTTGGAAGACGTTTGCTATTAATCAACTTGTTGCTACTTCCAATTCCGTTATTTCTATTTCTCCGTCTCCAGTTTTGTATTCTCGATGTAGGCTTAAGTTTGATCTAGGAGATACGATTTGGGTGTTAAGAAAGTTGGTTGCTATTAATGGTGATGTGCGTGTATTAGATCATGTACAGTATCTGTATTGTGCTTAATTAAAATGTTTTGTAAAGGAAGTAGTTGCATTTCCCCATCCCAGATCCCTTATCCGAAAACAGGTTTGACCTTGAACGTAGTTGCGAGCAGTGACGTGCCTACCTGCTCCCGGAAGATCTTATCAGTTTGAGCAGATATACATCCGCTGATTATTTAATATTGTGCTTATGACTTTATTTAAAAAATTTAACACACGCCAATTCACATTTTGTTTGCTTAGTTACAAAAATTCATAGTCCAGAGATAACCAGTTAAAACTATTTTTTCGTCTTTCTTAACCAATTTACTGATGTCTGTTGGTACAACCTAAAAACAATTCACGACAACTGCAGCACTGACTATTGTGCTATTCGACTTATCGCACACCAACAGAAAACCATTAAAACCAACAACAACCACCACAAAAAACTGCATTTTGTGCCAGGGTTCTTATAACCAGACGATGATAAGTAGAAATGAATTCGAAAGCAAGACCGCAACTGAACTCATCCTTTCTCTAAAGATTTCACTGTTAGTACTATTGCATCAAGAAGAAAACATGAAAGTTGACACTCAGTTGTAGTTTAATCTAAATGTAATTAATAAATCAGAGAAAGAATTCAGTATCTTTACACACATCAAATTATAGCAGCAATCTGATTATCTGAAAATAATGTGTAAAAATATTTATATTTTAACTATGATCGTCGCGTAAATATTATAATACGAAGTTGCAGAAATCTAAAAAGATAAATAAAATGAATATTGCTATATAAATTATAAGTATGAAAAGCAGTAAGATCTAAAACTGTAATGAAAGCTAAGGAGCTGTTACCATATAAGATAATAGATATTTGGATAGCCCACTACTCAAACATTGTAGCCATACATACGCATATGGGAATAAAAATGTAATGAATTTCCTTGGCCAGCCAAATAAACTTCAGCTTACAGACTTAGCTGGAGTGTTCACTAATATTTGTAGCGATATATTTACAGGAAGAAACATAAATAAAAGTCAAACTATGAAATCGGCATTTTATTATGTAGGCTCTGTTTCACCAAAGCTCAATTTATTTTCATAATTATGTCGGTAACGTTACCTGAGTGGTCGGGGATAGTAATGTGGACGTTGTCTGGCGACTATGTTAAGAAAAGTCAGAATATTACACAATATTGTTATTTCGAATAAAAAAGGTGCCAACTGACAGGGTGAGCACGAGTCACAGTTCTCAGGATAGTGGGCAGAACGACCATGTGGCAGTATCCCCTGACACACATGGTACAAATTTACAGGAAAACGTAACATATAGCCGAGGTATTGAGGCTCCCAATCATACTTTAGTGTTACCTTTTACCTGATAAATGATGGATGCCTCGTTAAGGCATCCATGACTTCCTGATAGGGTCAGGGTCCGAAATGCAACACTAATGAGAACTCACAAGTTTCAATTAACTCAAGCTAATTGTACTGTCCAATATTGTATAAAATAATGTATAAAATGCTAATTAAAGCGGACCTGACTCGCAAGACCTACCAGTGGCCATTACTAAACAAAAAGGTCAAGAATGGCGCGAAAACCTACAGTAGCAATTAAACCTCTGGGGTCAGTAAATTGAACTGACAGAGGGGTGATGCGAATATGTGGAAGACTGTTGTAAACTTAATAAAAGTTGTAGTAAATTACTTTATCTTATTGAAGTTAAATGTACAGAACAATGTATGAAAGCCCCCTTGGCGCGACGCTTGTGCAGCATTTAAGACCCGTGGAAACAGACTGCCAGAGATGTCGCAGGCTTGCGGCGTCCTTGCCGAGAGCTCACTCCTCTCCGCGAGGTCATTTAATTAACTGACCTCATTATCAATGAACTTGAAACATATACACATAAAACACTGAAACATTCTGAGTGAGTTTTCTTAATCCTGTAGAGAGTTAAGAGTTCTTAATAAGCAACTAAATATATACAAAACATGATTATGTGGTGCCTTGTAGAGCACCTGGGAAATTAAGGTCTGTTATGTTTTGGGGCACTCTACGATTGGAACCGTCAGGTTGAAAGAAATACTAATAATTTCCCATGCACTACTTGGCTTAACTAGTCACACAGTTGCACTCGGAAAATTATGTAACACACTTAAAAAACCCTATCCTTGTTATTCTATGCCGTATTAAAAATGCATTTGGCATGCATTTGTTCTGCGATTAATTCACAATCCCCTAAGGACGAATTTCCTGAACATTTGCCTGTGGGCGATACATTCTAATGCAATTTAATACACATTCTAAAACAGGATTCCTAACCTAATTACACATTGGTGCAGCGACTGTAGCCCAATGATGTGATGACAATGGCCATGATAGACCACGAAGGAGTAATCAAATGCCCTCCCCTCCGGGAGGCCACTGTCACGGCGGACAGGGGAGGCTCAAGGACGTGTGGTGCAGCATGTGATTGAGCAGTGCCTTGGCCGTGGGCGCAGCCGTCTCGGCGAGATGAGCTGTACATAGCTGGCACCCTGCTGCAGGTTTGCATGCCAACAGATGTCGGTTTAACTAACCCTTGGCAGGTGACATCTTACTGGTTCGGCAGAGTTTCTCGGCTGGTTCTATAACTGCTCGGCAGGTTGGTGGCCCTGCCACCATCGAGATGCTGCAGCTGCTACTGCTATTTCTGCAGTACCTTTGCATCCGCTGTCGACACCGTTTCGAGCGGTATGGCCACCCCTTCGAGGAAATTACCGACCAGGAACAGGACCTGGCCACCGATAAGTCGCATGACCTGGCAGTCTGGAACAGGGCACCTAGTGGTGCAGGTGTGAACCACTGGGCCTCCGACGTCGCGACGCTGTACATCGCAGCATCTGGTGGTTGATCGTCCTTCTGGGTGCTCTCCGTGGAATAGAAAATCAACATGGCTCGTGGTGCCACCATGATAGCTGAATACCCAATTGTCCTTGAGGCCGTTGCTGTTGGTAGACTTGGTAGTCCGTCTGTGCCTGATGCCGGTGATTGCCATTCTGTAAAGGCCGGGACTATTTTGGTCAGTTGCCTCCGACTGGTCCTTGGGGCGCTGCAGGGCATGGTGTGGCCCTTAGGACTTCACAGTGGAATTTAACTTGCCTTCGCGCACCCATCTGGATGATGAAGTCGGTCTTGCCCACCCTTTGTACCACTGTGTGGGGTCCACTCCAGTGGGGGGCGAACCCTACACAGAAATTGGCTGGGGTAGCCGACTGCTGGTGTACTCGCACATAGACATGCTATGCAATTTGCAGCTCTCTCGGGGTCCACATGGTTTCTAGTAACCTGTCGTTCCCTGGCCTGTTCGAACCTCTGACAGCGATGTCCTTCTCATGTCTTCGTTTCTGAGGGTCCTTAGTTTGTGGTCGGTTGTGTGTATGCATATTCCCCGGGTCGTGCCTGACCGTGTCCATATAGTAATTCTGTGGGCGAATGTCCCATGGCTTCGTTCAGTCAGCTTCTCAGACGGAACAACATCTCTGGAACATGGGTGGCCCAGGTAATGTGTTCATCACCCAAGCGAAGCCGGAACTGCGCATTAAACTTTTAGTTCCTTCGTTCTGTGGGATTCGCGCATGGTTGGTTTTCAGATGTGTTGCATACTGCCCACTGCTTGGTTCTGAGTTCTTGCCATTGCTTTCCCTTTGAACTGCGGTCCATTGTCGGAGATGATTACCTTTGTAAAGTTTTTGAGGCGTGAACATGGAAAGGGATAAGTCTCACACCACCTGGTGCACAAATCTGTCACCAGTAGTGACTTCCGTCGTCTTCATTACACAGAAATTTTAAGTTGTAACCCCAGGTGCAAAATAAGCTGCCAGGAGGTTGTCGGGGACAGTGTAGGGTCATAAAGTAAGATGGTTCAAGAGGGTTAACATGCAGCAGAATTAAAAGATTTATTGACAAGCAAAGTTGAAAATCTCCCATGTGCGAAACGTGTACAGCCACAATTGCAGCCCATGAGTGACTACTGAAANTGTGCACAAATCTGTCACTAGCAATTAAAATCTCTTCCCGTTTGGGGAGTGGGGATATGGACCCATCAGGTCCAAGGCGATGGTCATAAAGGGTTTCTCTGGAATGCGCGGTTGCTGTTGAGTAACACCATCATTGTGGTGCGTTTTCAGGCAGTTACATGATTTGCAGGCACATACAAATTCCCGCACTTGTCGGGTGAGCCCAGGAAAGAAAAAGTGAGCTAGTATGTTCCGCTTGGTTTACGCTGCTCCTGGGTACCCTGCCAAGCGGCTGGCATGCGAGGTTTCCAGGACGAACATTTGTCCCTCCTCGGGGATGAAGGTTCGCCAGTTCTCCTCTTCCCCAGCAGTCCGTGTCTCCAGGTGGTTATCGACATGCGCACTAGTTGGCCAGCTGTTCTCCGGCACAATGCGTCTGGCGCTCTGCGAAATCTGTGGACAGCTGTTGTGCCGCGAGTACTCGTTCATATACCGCATCACTTGTTAAGACTTGGGTGGCATTACTCATGCCTACAGTGACGTGCCAGGAATAGGAATTCCCACTCGTCTTCAACTCATGCTATTAAGTTGTACAGGCGCACGTGAAAGAGAGCCAGATAGTTGGTTTTCTTCGCCCGGAACGTATTCCAACACGAAATTATAAGCCTGTAATAACATTGGCCTCTGCGCGAGTTTACTGCGGACAGTGCACATGCTATGCAGCCACATTAGACACCGATTGTCGGTCCTCAATATAAATAGTTTGTACTCTAGGTGCTGGTGATATTGTTTTAGTGCCCTTGCATTCCTTCTCATTCAATCGTAGTTGCGTGCGCGCTGGGAAAACTTCGCGCTACTATAGTCGATAACTTTGCATTCCCTGTCATCATCGTATAGAAATACAACGGCGCCAAGCCCCTATTGACTGGCATCTGTTTCCAGATATAAATGTCTCTCGAAGTTCTAAACGGGACAGTTTTGTCGCACTGTTGGGATCTGAATTTGATTTCTTCGAACGCATTTTGGGCATTGTCGTTACAATAGAAAAGCCATTGTGTTGACAACAGGGTGGTTAGTGGAGCTGTTATTGTGGTGAAGTCTTGTATGCAATTCTTGAACCAGTTTATAAGCCCAAAAATTTTTTGAAGTTGTTTGCACGTGTTTAGTGCGGGATAGTCTTGAATTAGCCTCAATTGTTCGTGGTTAGACTGGATACTCTCGTCGTCGACCATGTGGCCTAGGTATTGAATGAAGACAGGTTTTCCGTATATTGATAGCCATTCGCTCCAAGACAAGGGATAGTTGTTGTACTGGCATTCCCCCATGGACACACATGTGGGGTGAAAACTCGTGTTACACTCTTTCCAGTTAATGTACATCTTTTTGTGGTTCACACAATATTCTGCGGAACATACTGAACCCTTTCTTGTTTAAGTATTCACCGGTTGCTGGCTGAAGCTCATGCTCTGGGAGTTTTGGCTGGAATGTTGTCCACTGTTCCATGCGATGCAAGCAATGGAACTGATTGTGCAGCAGGGTAATCCTTTCTGCGTGATGTAAACAACTCGTATATATTACGCTTTGACATGTAGCACAGTGCACAAAGTCTGTGCCAACCCACGCACATGGTTATCGCGCACAACGGTAGGCGACAACTTGGGAAGCGAGTGGAGGCAGGAAGTATGCATCATACTCGGTCGGCAGGCACCTGCATATATACCTGTGCATATGCTATATTTGTCGAAGAGATAGAGTGTTCGGATTTTTCCACACTGATCACAGTTCTGACAGGTGGATGGTACAGTTGGATTGTACTCCATTTTTCAACAATCTTTTGTTTATCACACAATGCAGTTGCACATGGAACGCACAGTCGATGCGACGTGGTAGCCCAGCTCTTAGTTGTAATAGCGGACCATCTTACCAGATGGAAGCGGTCTTTACTGTTCGCCGGCATTTCGCTCACATAAAGCGTATTGCCCCGTCCATTTTTTTACCACAGCGCGGTCGCCTGAGGTTGTGCGCACTTGATGTCCGGTCGGCTGTGACTTCATAATCTATTGTCTCGTGCACGCCTGACCTACAGCACAAAATAGAGGTGTGGACCGCGTTCATCCTGGTAAGCAGCACTAATGGAGAATTTTAAGTCCGACTGTTCTTTCATCTCTGGATTTACAGTCTCATTTTTGTTGCGCTTTATTTTTGTTACACCTAGATAGGCAAGTCACTTAACGTTACATGAGCGGCCGGGGATAGTAATGCGGACGTCGTCCAGCGACTATGTTAAGAAAAGTCAGAATATTACACAATATTCCTATTTCGAATAGAAAGGGCGCCAGCTCTCCGGGTGAGTACAAGGTCACACTTCTCAGGATTGTTGGCCGAACGACCATGTGCTGTATCCCCTGACACACATGGTACAAATTACAGGAATATGATCTATATAGTCGGGGTATCAGTTAAGTCAAGTAAATTGTTTTGCAGAATAGTGTACGCAGTCACATGTATACAATGCAAATCAAAGTGGTTCTGACTCACAATGTCTACCAGTGGCAATTACTAAACAAAAAGGCCAAAAATGGTGCAAAAATTCCCAAGAGTTAATTAAACCTCCGAGGTCGGTAAATTGAGCTGACGGAGGGGTGCTGCGAATGCGGAAAATACTGCTAGTAAACTAAATAAAAGTTGCAGTAAATTATGTTAACCTATTGCAGTTAAGCCTTCAGAACAATGTCTGAAGGTTACAAGCGATGCGACGCACAAATGCAGCACCTAAGGCCCGTGGAATCAGACTGCCAGAGATGTCGCGGGCGAGCGGCATCTTTGCCGAGAGCATTCTCCACTCCGCGATGTCATTTAATTAACTGACCTCATTAATATTGAACTTGAATCATATACACATAAAACACTGAAACGTTCTGAATGAGTTTTCTTAATCTTTTACAAAGTTAAGAGTTCTTAATTAAGCACTAATTTAAATACAAAACATGATTATGTGGCGCTTTGCAGAGTATGTGGGAAATTTAGGCATGTTAAGTTTTGAAGCTGTCTACTACAGAAACGGTCAGGTTGAAAGAAATACTAATTATTTCCCATGTTACTAATTGGCTTGATTAAACACACAGTTGCACTCGGAAAATTATATAGCACACTTCAAATACCCTAGCCTTACTATTCTTCTCCTCATTAAATATGTATGTGGCATTAATTTTTTCTGCTATTACTTCGCAATCCGTAAGGACGAATTGTATAAATATTTGCTCGTGGGCGATAAATTCTAATGCTATCTACTACACATTCCAACACTTGATTCCTATCCTAATTACACAGATCTCCCTAGGGACACCACAGGCACTCTGTTGGATCACTTGGTATCGGGTCATGATCCGTTCCTAAGTGAATGTTGTGGACATGCATCGGGACGCATGACGTGCGTGTTCCGCGGG
>NQII01001788.1:381521-415606 GCA_002778355.1 Clitarchus hookeri
TATATATATATATATATATATATATATATATATATAATATACATTTGATGTTGTGCTCCCATGTCATAATGCTAAACCCAATTCATTATAATACTGGTTAACCAAGGATTTTAGATTTACATTTCTGGAAGAAATTTTGATTGTCACTGTGACAACAAATACTGTACCATATTTTGCCGTACTTCGTCCTGATGTATCCTGCTTAACGGGGTAGCAGAGTCCCATAGAGGCATGGCCAAGGGGGTTTGGTTAGTGTCTGGCTGCTCGAAATAAGTACAAGGTACCACTCAGTGTATGGCCCAACTGAGACAGTCGAGACACTTAGTTCAGGGTGTGTATATCCCGTAGTTTTACGATTTATTTCCCCTTGGTGGCAATTATAAAAGGTGCATGTAATAGCGTGCTCGGCACCGAGTACCTATTTGCTACACGTCCGCAGTAGGCGGACGACACCTCTGTCCCTTGTTCTCTGGAAGAGTGATGCATGCCTAGAGAGTTAAATTACCATAGGCAACACACATATACATTATGTATGTTTATTTATGAAAATATGTGAATGGAAAAAAGCTTGTTACTAACTGACTTAGAATAGATTAACACATACACGTACCAGTAGTGACTTCCGTCGTCTTCATTACACAGAAATTTTAAGTTGTAGCCCCAGGTGCAAAATAAGCTGCCAGGAGGTTGTCGGGGACAGTGTAGGGGCATAAAGTAAGATGGTTCAAGAGGGTTAACATGCAGCAGAATTAAAAGATTTGTTGACAAGCAAAGTTGAAAATCTCCCATGTGCGAAACGTGTACAGCCACAATTGCAGCCCATGAGTGACTACTGAANTTGACAAGCAAAGTTGAAAATCTCCCATGTGCGAAACGTGTACAGCCACAATTGCAGCCCATGAGTGACTACTGAAAAATGGCGCACATGACTGTTAGTAGGTGGTGGCTACTGGTTACGTCGGCTATGTAACGGCAAACATATTTCAAATCCTTAACTAAACAAAACCTGCAAACTATAAAATATTCCAGAATTTAAATCCATGCAATCCCAAGACTCTGTGACCATTCTAATATGTACATGTAATGAGAAAAATTAGAAAGAGGCAAAATATATCACGAGCAGAAATAAAATATACAAAACACTAGGNTATGTACATGTAATGAGAAAAATTAGAAAGAGGCAAAATATATCACGAGCAGAAATAAAATATACAAAACACTAGGACGTAAAAACCTCCTACCTGTACCTGGCCCTTAAACAATTGATATAACTTTTTATTATTTAAATTATTTGCAAAGCCTACATAGTGTGGGGGCATGTAGTAGGGGTGGAACAGACACATGTAAGATAGAACCACTAACACTGCCATGCCTAACATTCAGCATCTGGCCAGGTAGGAAATACTGAGTAACTAAAATTTTGAAATCCGAAGCTCTCCTTACATGTTTATCATTCCTGTCTGAATTAAATACGTTGCTCCCACACACACCTCTCCTTTATGCCATGTTTAAACACTGATATATTCCTCATTGCACCATCACCCCTATCCGCACCATCTGAAAAAACCCCTATGCTTCGAGGAAAAATCTTTTGTGACCCCTTCTGTTGCATGTCTGCACTCTCACATCACAACACTGGAATCGGCTTGGCATCCCTCCTGGTTCTGGTATCGCCATGTGGGTAGGTGAATGGATGCTCAGTTGGCATCGGGGGTCCTGACATTTATTGAGACAGGTGACATTTGATAGGGAAGTGAGTGGCAAACGGCTGGTTCTCGATGTTCCGATGGACTGCTCATGTTGTTCTGCTTCGCGCACTCACATGGCAGGTTCGTTCTAAGAGATGAGAGAGGAGGTACAATGACAAACGCCCTCCACCTCCAAATCCCTGTGATGGTTAGACCGAATCTGACTGGGCAGAACCCCGGCTGCTGGTACCTTTGCCACCACTGTAGCTGGTACGGTGGCTGGATTCCAGGCAAGCCAGCATTAGAGTAAAGAGTGGCAGCTTAAGTACCAGGATCTTGCAGCTCTCTGCCCATGCCCTGGGTCAGCTCGGTGGGGACCCTGGATCCTCGCGTGAGCTGTTGCTGGCTGCACCATATGGTTGCTGCTGGTACTCGCTCAGCGGCCTGCCCTAACGAGGCGATCGCTGCACAGCTGGTNATCTTGCCGCTCTCTGCCCATGCCCTGGGTCAGCTCGGTGGGGACCCTGGATCCTCGCGTGAGCTGTTGCTGGCTGCACCATATGGTTGCTGCTGGTACTCGCTCAGCGGCCTGCCCTAACGAGGCGATCGCTGCACAGCTGGTGATGACACTCGCTTCAAGGCCACCTGTGTGTTATCGATGCACCGTGGTGCGACCGGTGATACTTGCTTCAGGGTCGGTGGTGGGTGGTTGTTGTGTTGTGGGCAGGCTGGCAGCGCTTGCTCGATGGTTGCTATGTCTTCTCCTGTAGGCATGTAGTCTCATGGCGCTCGCCTTCTATGCCAGGACCTGCGAATTAGAGCCCCCTCTGCAGCATCTCAAGTAGTTTGTGAGGGGGAAGGGGGCGGCATGGTGATGCACTCGTCGTCCGTCTCCATCGAGGTGGGCTGATCGACATTCGCATTAGCATCATCATGTCACCAGGATACATGGTTATGGTGGTCACCTGCTCCGGACATGGGTGTCGACATAATTTATAGCATCGAGGCATCCACTCGGGTGGCCCCTCAGCCATTTTAGTAAAATCGGGGTCCTGTAGCAATCTCCCTGGACTGCAATACCCCCATTTCCATTGCAGTAACTCACTGGCGGTGCCGTACGCTGGCTCCTCGATGATCGGGCCGGATGTCAGAGGCATCCCAAAGCGAGGCGTCGCAGGGAAGAGTCACCCCCAGGTCTGCTCAAACTCCACGGAAGGGGTTGTTGTAAGGGCTCCTTCTCCCCATGGTTGGCGACTCATACTTGCCTTACGAATGTCGGCAGGCATTCTACTAATGCCATTCACTTATTCACCAGGTGTCTCGGTAGGTGTTTGCTCTCCCAGTGCTTCCTTGTATGGGCAGATGTCGGCCCGCTGGAGGTCATCTCTGTTCACCTTTACTTCATGGTTTTCTGCTCCTTGCACGATATAGCTGGTGTGTCCACAGTGGTGCCTAGTCGTCTATGGGCCGGTACACCTGATTGCCAACCCTGCACAAAAATTGCATTTATCATCCAAGAGGGGTTGGTTTCGCACATTAACCGCCTAGCACCNCTGATTGCCAACCCTGCACAAAAATTGCATTTATCATCCAAGAGGGGTTGGTTTCGCACATTAACCGCCTAGCACCGCCAGAGCTTGGCTGGGTGTCGTATTGTCTCTGGGGTAATTTCTTGCAAATATTTCTCCTGATACCATCGTGCAGCATTCTGCCTCTGCACCCAGAGCGCACATCTCTGGCGGGTGTCTGGAGTAGCATTACTATCGCCATCAGATGACATCTTCCCTGGCCACATCAGTTTTCGGCCCTTAACCAGAGTGGCTGGTGTTTCTCCTTTAGCTCCATTCACCTGGTGTCTTAGACAAAAAAGTGTGTAGGATAGATGGGTGTCTTACTTTGCATGATCATCTCCCACAAGAAGCTGCAATCACCCCTTAAGCTCTTAATTGCACCTCTCGGTTGGGTTACCTAAAGGATCATACACCGGGGTGGTATGGGGCATTTTCCTATCTGCAGACAACATTGTTTCCAACACCTGCTTACAAACCATCAACCATTATCAAAGAATACCATTTCCGGAAACCCCCATGGGGGANACATTGTTTCCAACACCTGCTTACAAACCATCAACCATTATCAAAGAATACCATTTCCGGAAACCCCCATGGGGGAAAGATTCTGACTGTAGTATGGCACAGATGGTCATTGTAAGTACATTGCATGCCACATAGGCTTCCACCTACCAGCTAAACACATCTGTCACCATAATGAGAAACATCTTCCCTCAGGCTGTTTGTGGGTAGGGCTCCATGATATCCAGTGCAATGCTCTTAAATGGTTCTGTGTGCGCACAGGGAATTGGCCGCTCTATGACATCACCTCGCTTAGTCAATTTTAATGAGCCGTCTTGGCACACACACACACACACATACTGCCGGTTATCTGCAGCTAGCAATGCCAGTGAAAATGTTCGGCTACGCGTCTTAATGTCTGCTCGACCCCGGGATGACCGGCATGTATGTGGTCATTTGAAAAGTGGTACACACTTACCCTTGCTCCCAGCGGCACATATATTTTCAACCTATTAGGACCCTGTGGTCAGGCCTGAATCACTCTGTCTACTACAAGCACGTTTTCCCTTAACCCTGTGGTGAATTACATTGCGAGATTTTCAGCTGTTGGTGATGCAATTTGATTTGAGCTCGAGTTCTGCTTGCATGGCATAGGTGGTGCTTCGTAGGGGGCATTTATGGTTACTGTATTGGGCTCCAGCAGGGAAGGGGGATCTGTCATGATTTCCCCTTGGTTCGCATGCACACAAGAAATTACATTGTTGTTTATCATGTCACATATAGCAGCAACATTGTTACATAACCATCTATTTTATAAATCACAGGAATATTCCAGCTGTAAAGCAGATGTTTTGTTTTACAAACCGCACTTGGTTCCTTTTAGATCTAGAAATTTTGATGGGGCCAAGGAAGAAACGGGACCTATTTTTCCATCTATACAGTAAGTTCTGGGTTCATTCTACGAACATAATATTAATGTAATATGAAACTTCCTTATTTCTTGATTTCGCATAAAATTTAACTATAATTTTGAAACTACCAAACATATCACTCATAAGGAGCATGATGGGGTATCAAAGGCAGATGTTACTCAGTCACAACAAACTTGAAAAATACATAACAGCTTTAAACATTGTCAAAACCAATTTTACAAAATAAATATTTTGTAGTGTAAACTGATTATTTGACTATAATATTTTCTTTTGGCTGAATATCGGCAGCATTCTTCTAAGACATGTTAAATAGTAATCTGTCACTAATGGATTTTTTTATCGGCGTCATCCCTACTAACACTATCGACATCCTCAGCTGTCGAGTCAATGGTGAGAAGAGGTAGCACNTTTTTTTATCGGCGTCATCCCTACTAACACTATCGACATCCTCAGCTGTCGAGTCAATGGTGAGAAGAGGTAGCACACAAACTATGTAGAAAAAGCCATAGAGCATCTTCTTGTCGAACTCGTCGAGATGCTGCATAAGGGAGATGGTTTGCTCTTGCGGTGCTCCCAGGGCCTCGAAGGTGGCTGTCAGTTCGGTGTGGTACTCCCTCAGGAGAGTGTCTGTGTGGTTCGCCCTCACTTCGTCACTGGCGCTGCCGAAGATGAACTGGATCAAGTCCAACACTGGAGAGTTGTAGCTGCAGCACTGGAAGTCCACTAACATGATCGTCTCCACCTCTCTGCTGGTCTCGGAGTAGCGGTACATCACATTGTGGACGCCGAAGTCACCGTGGTTCAGCACATTGAAGCCACCGTCGTCCCTCTTGAACACATGTTGCAGGTCCTCAAACAATGTCTGGTAGCGGTGCCGAACGTGGTCTTCCCAGCTGCGTCCGAACTCCGGGAAAGTCTCTATCGCCTGAGTTACGGCTGATATGTTGTTATCAGCCAACTTCTTTATAACTCCAACAATACCTTCCTCTTGGAAAAAATATTTTTCGGAAAAAGCGAACAAACTCTCGTCTTCACGCTTGATCATCACAGAGGCTGCGTGGAATCTGGCGAGTGCTCTTAATGCGAGTAGAGAATGCTTCAGGTCCAAACCATTTCTACATTTCGGCGCCTTGAAGCCCTTTGCCGACAGATCTTCTACAGCTATTAGGTAGATGGACGTCTTGCAGGTGTAATACACTCGTGCACTGAAGTCCACANTGCCGACAGATCTTCTACAGCTATTAGGTAGATGGACGTCTTGCAGGTGTAATACACTCGTGCACTGAAGTCCACATGTGTGCCAGGCAGTGCCCTGGTAAGAAGAACTGACATCCTGGGGAGAATCTCGTCGAACATCTGTATCTCCCTAAGATAAAGGCTTGATTCCTGGTTGCTGCCTGTGCTGGATAAGCTCCTTGGCATAACCTTGACGATGAGTGACTGTGTGCTTTGAAATTTCCCCCCATGTCCTGTATAAGTCGCCGTCACTCTACTGACGTAACTTCCTGCATGCAGGTTCTCTTTCAGTTTATGCACATCTAGGCAGGGCAGGACCACGATGGCGTTGTCCTTCTTCACCTCTCTCAGTATCTGCTGCATCAGCTCCACAGTTATTTCTCCAGTCGATGTCATGTTATTCCTCTGATTGCTGGAACAAACACACGATCTAGTAACTAATTTGTTAAATAATTTACTTGTACTAAAATATTCCGAATTTTACTTTTAATATCGAAATTAACACAATTAGGAAAATTAGCAACACTTATGTGAGAACAGAATATCTCATTGTTATTAAATAATTAACTCTTACTCACACCACCCACATATTTCTTGAAATTAATGTAATAATTTGTTAATATAAATATGATTTACCATGTCCATCACGTAGATATTTGAGAAGCACATAGTTTAAAATTTAAATTACACATGAAAATGTTTTAATTGACACTCAATGTAAAAAAATTCATTTGCATATTTGCAGATGTATTTACATCAAATAAACGTATTTACATCAAATAAATAATTAAAAAAAAAAACTTATTATAACAAAGACTTTTGACAAGAACGACGGACACTGAACTTAACATCGAGGAGGGAGCACGGTTTATACATCAGTGAATACACAGCCAACAACAGTTGTCAGAATAGACAAATTAAATGTACCTAACAGTAATGAATATATGTGTTTGGACATGTATATTTTGTAAATAGTAGCAGTAGCAAGTGTAATCAGTAACATTTTTGTATTTGAAAAATTTTGAACATTTGAATTTCCCGTACTATGTGGCACAATGTGTTGCTAGCCTTTATGCTACTTGTTTGTAGGGTGGCAACCCTGTTTCCTGCAAGAAGCCAGCCTAGCAATCAACATGGCGGTAAGTGGTTGTGTTTCCGGGCTCGCTCTTGATATATCTCGTGTTTAATTAGTCGTAGATGTTGCATCCGTCTTCGATACAGTCCACAATACAAGCATGCAAAATGTCTGGTCCTCCGGGCCGGATACGTGGCAAGATTTGAGCATGTGTTTTGTGTGGAATAGTGACATTTGTTTCGCCATGTGTTTTAGCACGCTCAGTGTTAAGTATTTCAACAAGTGTGGAGTTTTAATTTCCCCGTGGCAAACCCGGCATTCAATATTCTATGCATGTTTTGGTTTTTGCTTGCTCCGCGCTGTTATGTGCAGAAGTACACCCGTTGTGGTACACGTAAAGAAGTTTTCATTGATACAGAGTTGTGTTTCACTATTGGAAAGGGAAGTGGTGAAATTCCATTGTCTCTGCCGTTATATTTTGCTGTTTTGTACTTGTATTCGCATGTTACCCTAAGTGGTGTTACATAGTTTAGATTTAATTGAAAACTAAATCTCATGTCGTGTAAATGTAAATATCAAAATTACTCTTCAAGTATATTCTTTTACAAAGTGGCTTCCCGCGAGTAATATTAGTCTCACAGTAGAGCAAATCAACTGGCGAAAGGTGGCAGGGCCAGACAGTTTGTGATTAAATCATTTTAAGATTTGCACAGAGAAATTATTCATCTGTAATAGGAGATTTTATCCAGAATAATCAATTATTCTATAACTGATGCCATTCAAAATGTATCGTATATGATACTACCGGAAAAAGTATTATTCCTGTGCACATTATATTTTTCATATTATCACACACCCAAAATGTACAATATCTGAACTCCTTTGTGAACAATCAAAACATTTTCTCATTGACTAACGGGTGTGTAAGTGACGTTGTTGCACATGTTGTGGTTTCACCATCTTAGCGTCTACTTGCGATCGTATTTTCCGCCGGTTGCCTTGGACACAGAGAAACTTTAAAATAAGGATGAAATTGTTTTTGGGAACACATGTTCCTTGCAAAATTTACTGATAATTTATTTCGATTTTGCTTTAATATTCATCGCTTTGGCGAATGTTTGAAATGTCGTTGGGGTTCCTAAACACCATTTTAGTACAGCATTAGCCATTGATTTAAAACTTGTAGGTAAATATTATATTGTAGTATTTTACTCTCACGAATAACAACTTACTTTACACTCATGTCATTATATTTAATTTCAATATTTTCCTGCAAACACATTCCTCTCAGTTCTCGAAAGCATAATACATTTTTAGGCACATTTGAAGAACTTTTTATTTCCGTGTGGGTATTACTCAGTTATTATTTTGGTATCAGAGTATTTTGAAATTTGCCCTAAAAACTATGGATAAGATACGCCTCTATGGATTAAATTAGCATGATGTGGGTTTTATTATTTAAGAAATATTTTAAACACAAGCTATGTAACCCATAGTAAAAGAATATCGCCTCAAAATTATGAAGCAATTTTAAAACATCACTGTTGTGTTTAAATAAAACATATTATCATGATATTCAGCAAAATTTAATGCAGAAAATTTAATCAGAAAATAGTTTGTTAAATTCTTATTCATTCCAAACAATATCAATAATTTTGATAGAAATAGTACACACAGGTATGTTCATTCCATAGAGGTTACATTTTACAACACCTTCCCGATTAAACATATTCTTTAGTATCATCTTTTCTATTAATGGGATTAGGTGATGCATTAGAGCAAGAAAAAGAATATGCAAAATGTTTTCAAACAAATACAATGTGGGTATGCCTTTTGTAGCCCTCAGCTAACATTAACATGAATGTTCATTTTAGTTATAACAATTAATGATTAAATATATAATGATTAAATATATCGACAGTGAAATGAAATTGAAATGTAGTAAAAATTACTTGATTAATTTAGACAATTGCTTCAAAGTATACATGTCAGATTGCAGTGAAATGTTTACCCACTTTCAGCATTTAATAAATATACAATTTTTGGAATCTTTACTTTTCTACCAGATCGAGTAGTNTTAACATGAATGTTCATTTTAGTTATAACAATTAATGATTAAATATATAATGATTAAATATATCGACAGTGAAATAAAATTGAAATGTAGTAAAAATTACTTGATTAATTTAGACAATTGCTTCAAAGTATACATGTCAGATTGCAGGGAAATGTTTACCCACTTTCAGCATTTAATAAATATACATTTTTTGGAATCTTTACTTTTCTACCAGATCGAGTAGTTATTAATTTAGGCCATGCTTATCTTGCAATTCCCGGTGTATGGTTTTCAGAAAGTTTAGTCGTGTTACTTCCTGATTCTGAGCAGCAGTTGCTGGCCCAACTTTGCTTCTCTCTTACCTCTCTTGGTAATACACGAATTCCATTTGTTTTATACTTCTCACCATCTTTCCCTGACACAATGTATGATCATTGAGTACTCACTATGTCCACTATTGTTTCTGGTATCCACATACTTTGTTGATATTTTTTTAACATCATTGGTTGATTAAACTGAAGTTTTGCCGTATGCTCCTGAGACCATTTTATTTTCAATCAATAATATTCTATCCTTGTTCACTGTGATCCGTGGTTTTAAACTATTAAATCTACACGGAATTGTTGTACCAAGATTACTTTTCATTAAATTAGCAACTGGTGAGTGAATTTCACCTCTGGGAGTGTTCCTTTAATGTAACAAAGCAAGTAATGAATCTTCATTAGGATCAGAAGCTTTTTCAAACAACTNCCTCTGGGAGTGTTCCTTTAATGTAACAAAGCAAGTAATGAATCTTCATTAGGATCAGAAGCTTTTTCAAACAACTTCTTAACGTTTTTTACAACACTCTCTGCGAGCAAGTTTGACTTCGGATGGTGAGGGTTTGACATAACATGTACGAAATCTCTGAATAACTGAGAGTCTTAATAAAGTGCTACACCTGTATGTACCTTTAGAGGCGTGCCATGTCTAGCGAAGACAGATTTAATTTCATCAATTACTGTAGCACACTGTAGGTTAGGAAGAGACGTGAATTCCACNCATGTCTAGCGAAGACAGATTTAATTTCATCAATTACTGTAGCACACTGTAGGTTAGGAAGAGACGTGAATTCCACAAAATTAGCGAAACTATCTAAAATAACTAACTAATATTTGGAATTTAATTCAAAAACATCACATGCAACTTCCATCCATTATAACTAGGGAATTGTCCTGTTTTGAAGAGCCATNAACTTCCATCCATTATAACTAGGGAATTGTCCTGTTTTGAAGAGCCATTTTGACTTTGTTTGCTTGGTACTTAAAGCATTTTTGGCATTATTTAACTAATTTTTAAATGTGCTCATGTGGATCACAATAGTCGTGCTTAGTTAACATCTCATGGGGAACCAGTATGCGTTCGCCAGGAAAGAGTACACCATTTGCTACTCACAATTGATTTCTAAAATCATAATATGGGTTACATTCATCTGAAATCTTTCCATATTCTCAGGGTCATCCCTCCTTGATATAATTTGTTAATTTTTAAAACACAGGACCTTACTAATATTTCAATTTGATATTCNTCAGGGTCATCCCTCCTTGATATAATTTGTTAATTTTTAAAACACAGGACCTTACTAATATTTCAATTTGATATTCTGCTTCATCATTAAAATCAGTTTTGAGTTTTGTCATCACAACTGTTATCCGTAAAATTACGGGCAGTATGTCTGCTACAAATACATGTCCTTATACATATGCATATGTTTTCCAGGAGTATGAACAAGTTTCAAATGAAATGGTTGTAAACATATAAGCATTCTTTGCAAGCTTACCGGAACTTTATGAAGTGATTTGTTCATTATCCTAACAGTGGTTGATTGTCAGTTTCAGCTTTAACCAAAATGTACTATTTGATTTATAGATTTTATCCCGTGTAATGCCTCAAATAACCACTACTTATCCCTATCACAGTTATCTCAGTTTAGTTTTGCAATGTGCACGTTAGTATAATATTATTTAAATTATTTATTATTTGTTTGTGGCAGACAGATTTAATTTACTACAGCTCTAATTATTATCATTATTAATTGCAAGATGTCTTTAACCTCATAAAAAGGAATTTCCATGTAATTATATTTGTAAGACTTTCTGTTCTCACTCACAAAGTAATTTTTTATGTAGTCGCTTTGCATGGAGGAATTTGTTGATTGGTTGCTATGGTAACACAAGACGTATGTGTAAGATATGATATAGCCATCTCATGATTGGTGAGATGTTTAAAGGCATCTTTTAAGTATGCAATTTTTAAGACATTGTTTCTAACCTAACCTAACCTAACCTTTGGGTTGGGTTGGGTTGGGTTGGTAACGTAACCTAACGGGAAAGCCTGACGGTAAAACCATCTTGGTTTTCCCGTCAGGCAGGGGATGGTCTAGTGGGTTGTCGGCATGAGAGATATTTTTTTTTGCTGGTTAATTGGTCGGGTCCCGTACAGAAATGCAGACTGTCGGTAGGGCGAAAACGCGTGACAAGGTGGAGAAAAATTAATCTGTGACCGAAAAGGAAATGTGTAGCATTGTTTGGTCCCCGCAGAACTTCAGAAATATTTTGCTTGGTGATAAGATAATTCGTCAGACTGATCACCAGGCCCTAGTTTGTTTGAAAACGGGTAAGATATTTGACAGCCGATTAACTCGGTGGTTTCTATTAGTACAAGACTTCGATGTGGAATTCCGACACATCAAAGGCGCAGAGAACATGGTGGCAGATTACCTGAGGCGCATACCCGATTGTACTCCTGACAGTTTGGAAAGAAGGCAACGAACACCTACTGTCCATTGGTAAAGTAAATTTCGCCATCTNATTCGTCAGACTGATCACCAGGCCCTAGTTTGTTTGAAAACGGGTAAGATATTTGACAGCCGATTAACTCGGTGGTCTCTATTAGTACAAGACTTCGGTGTGGAATTCCGACACATCAAAGGCACAGAGAACATGGCGGCAGATTACCTGAGGCGCATACCCGATTGTACTCCTGACAGTTTGGAAAGAAGGCAACGAACACCTACTGTCCATTGGTAAAGTAAATTTCGCCATTTGAAAGAAGACCAGAAAAATGACCCATCCTGCAGAAAAATAAATGAGAAGTTACGCCAATCTCCACCAGAAAACCCNTGAAAGAAGACCAGAAAAATGACCCATCCTGCAGAAAAATAAATGAGAAGTTACGCCAATCTCCACCAGAAAACCCATTGAAGAATATTTTTTGCCTTACTGAGGAAGGAATTCTGTTTCATTGAGTCCGGCCTATGTCGATGTTTGAAGACGACTGGAAAACCGTGGTACTGGAGAAGATGCAGCTACAGCTAGTATCAAAAACATACAAAATGCAGGGATATGAGGGTAGTAAGAAAACTTACGAAGCTGTACACCGTCAATTCTACTAGAAAAAAATGCAAATATTGTCCACGAATAAAGTTAGGTCGTGTGACCTTTGTCAGCGCTGCAAGTATCAGATAGAGAATCTAATGGGCGAGTTGCAACCATTATCCCCAGTAAACCACTCGAATTGGAGTCAGTCGACTTGTTCGNGATAGAGAATCTAATGGGCGAGTTGCAACCATTATCCCCAGTAAACCACTCGAATTGGAGTCAGTCGACTTGTTCGGTCCAATACCTAGGTTCAAAGCTGGTGTTACCTACATTTTTGTTATAATGGATGTATTTTCTAAATTCACGAAAATATACGCTATAGTTCAAACGAATTCCCACACTGTGCTGAATAAGTTNTAATGGATGTATTTTCTAAATTCACGAAAATATACGCTATAGTTCAAACGAATTCCCACACTGTGCTGAATAAGTTTAAACTGGGCGCTGTCCTATACCAGGAGCAGTCACAGTACCAGCGACGAATTATAGCGTATGATAGTACCATGCTAAACGAGGCTCAACGCCGCTACCACAGTAATGAGCAGGAGTGCTTGGCGGTAATTTGGGCTGTCCGCAAATACCGCTATTACCTTGTGGACCAACCATTCATTCTCAGAATNAGGAGTGCTTGGCGGTAATTTGGGCTGTCCGCAAATACTGCTATTACCTTGTGGACCAACCATTCATTCTCAGAATGGATAATAAGGCCCTTACATGACTGAAAACCAAGAGTGACGAGAAAGCAAAATTGGGTAGGTGGGCCTTTCTGTTAATGGAATTCTCCTTCACCATCGATCATTGCCCAGGATTGAACAACGAGCTGCCCGATGCCTTATCCCGCCGACCACAGATTCCCAACAAAGAGACAGGAACCGACGACTGAGAGTGAATGTTGCCACCTTCTCCCCCAAAACTCCCACGGCCGGATGNAGGAGTGCTTGGCGGTAATTTGGGCTGTCCGCAAATACCGCTATTACCTTGTGGACCAACCATTCATTCTCAGAACGGATAATAAGGCCCTTACATGACTGAAAACCAAGAGTGACGAGAAAGCAAAATTGGGTAGGTGGGCCTTTCTGTTAATGGAATTCTCCTTCACCATCGATCATTGCCCAGGATTGAACAACGAGCTGCCCGATGCCTTATCCCGCCGACCACAGATGCCCAACAAAGAGACAGGAACCGACGACTGAGAGTGAATGTTGCCACCTTCTCCCCCAAAACTCCCACGGCCGGATGNCCCAACAAAGAGACAGGAACCGACGACTGAGAGTGAATGTTGCCACCTTCTCCCCCAAAACTCCCACGGCCGGATGACGTGGAACTACAGCTAGTAATGTTTCACGAAAACAAAAATCTGTTACGAGACAAACAGCAGGCCAACCCCAAATTACAGGAGTTAAAGAGGAGATATACAGACTGGTACAAGGGAAGAGATGGCATAATCTGGGCGAGACCGCACCCACAAACAGATCAATAGAAAATCTGGGCCCCCCACGAGCTACTAGACAGTATCTGTGAACACCACCACGATCACCCCCACGCAGGACATCCGGGCTTTCACGAGACCTTAAGGGCCCTGCCCAACAGATATACATGGCAAGGAATTAGTCGAGATGTGAGGGCATACATCGCCAGGTGCCAGACGTGTTATGAAAACAAGGCCTACCCTACACCAAAGATACAATACACACACTGTCGGCCGGAAACGCCATGGACACACATCGCCGTCGATATCATGGGCCCCTACCCACGTACACACCGAGGAAAGAGATACCTCCTAGTCGTGACCGACCTGTTCTCCAGGTAGACAGAGGCGTTCATGTTATCCAACCAAGAGGCCAACACAATCATTCGGCAAATGGAGCGAGAGGAATTCCATGGTGGGGGTACCCAAAATGCATGTTAACAGACAATGGAACCCAGTTTACCGGAGTTAAATGGACGAAGGCCTGCGAGATATGGGGGGCGGAAAACTGGACAACTCCAGCCTACCACCCACAGGCCAACCCTACAGAACGCCGGAATCAGGAATTAAAGAAGAGTATGCGAATAAGAATGGGCACGAATCATACTCAATGGGACATACAGCTACCTGAGATCCTGCGATGCGTCGTCGACACAATGACGCCATTGGAACTTCTCCCAGCCACCTAATACTGGGATACAATCTCCGCAGACCTGGAGAATGGCAGTGGGAAACAGAACCTACAGAACTTCCCGCCCCCGAAGAAATACGAAGTGAGGCGATATGGAGAACAGGGACAGCTCGGAGAATCCAACAAACTGTATATCCGGTGGAAATACCCCGAACAAGCATCCGCCGGACACCACTTGCCCGAGGGTTGTCACATATTAATACGAAACCAGCATTTAAGCCGAGGTAGTGAGAAATTCTGTGCGGGATTTGCGCCTAAGTGGCGAGGGCCGTATATAATAGTCGAGAGACAGGGAAATGTATATTGGTCCGAGGATGAGAGGGGAAATATGCGGAAGGTGCAACGGAACCAGGTACGCCCTGTACCTAAACCCTACACCAATGGTCCCACAGGAATTACAAGGGACAACCCAGAGGAAACCCGCAGTGGGTCACTAGGTCCCCGAAAGGTGAGACAGGATGTGGGGATAGAGGGTCAAAACGATAAGCCGGTCATTGCCCCTCCAGGCTATCTCAGTGTCTCAAGGGCGCACAGGCCACTGCACCTGTCGATAAAGGAGCCCGAAACAACAGCCACTTATCGGATTGAAAATACGCAGGCGCCAGACGAATCAAGAGAAAGCGAACAGACGAGTGAAGGAGAAGGTACGCGCGAAGAAGAAGTGGGTGAAAGCGGACAGGTGACCTAAGGTGAACAGGCGAGCGGGAGGAAGGGGGAGGACAGAGAAGAAAGGGAGGGCAAGGAAACGAATGGAGGCCAAAAGTAAACAAGGAAGAGGTAGAAACCGCAAGTGAAATAACAGGGAATAGAGGGCGTAAAATGAAACAAACAGCGGTTATGGCGCAATCCCAAGACGAGTCAGCACAAGCAGATCAACGAACCCGAGAAAAAATTCGAGAGACGAGGAAGTACTAGGTGTCTGCAGCCGAGCCGAAGACGATGAGGTCCGGGGTTTCTGTGCCCCCTGACGAGACGATGGCAAAGCAGACTCATCCCCGCACGCTGTCAGGGATCCAGTGCGGTAAAACACGCCTCCTAGTCCGACGGGGATCGAAGCCAGGCGAGTGCAACCTTGGCGGATCTGCAGAGGCCGAGAGGAACCCGGTTTCTACCGGAAACATCGCAAGTACAGAACGCGTGAACCGAGCCTACTACACCAATAACAGACTCTGTGTGACATGAGAGAAGCCGGTTTACTCATGTCACCCGCTGTGAGAGAAAGGTAGGGTGGCGTACACTACCTCACCCTGGAACTGAAACCTCACCCTGGAACTGAAGTGCGACTAAGTGTTTTTATTTGTTTACCTGTGTAACCTTAGAATGTTTGAGAAGCCCGAAAATCTGTGTGGCTAGTAATAAGGGCAGGACGTCCCAGCCGAAAAAAAATGGCCAGATGCCTGCATCTGAGTGTACTAACTGTAGAAGGTAAGAATATAGTGTTTATATTCCCAGTGTATAAAATACGTTTGTTTACCAAGCCCGCCTGTAAAAGGAAGAGGTGGCAGAAATAGTCAGATAAGAGTGTTTTTTTTCCATGGCCTGTGAAGCCTTCTTAACAGTAAATCAATACCTAGTGTAAGTTAGCGATATATTATATGTGTGTTGCTTCCGCCTGCCGAAAAAGAAAAAAACCTTTGTAAAAACGGCAGTGTGCCAGACATTAACGAGGACAGAGGTTCCAGCTTAGCAGATAAGAGTGTTGTTTTATGTGTACGGCCTATGCGCCGACGTAACAATAAATACATACCTGTCAACACTTAAACGATGTGGAGAGACCAATTTAGGGCATGTTGTATAATTGTGTAACAGTGTAACAATGTTTGTAACACTGTAAGAAAGTTGGTAATTACTGTACGGAGTCCGAGGTGTGTGGTACCACGTTTGTTTGTTTAGATTGTTCAAAAAGTAGATCGGCCTGCTATATATTTGAAACATAATGTGTAAATTGTAAAGTAATCCGCCTTTAGCAAAATATGTACACAGAGCCAGAGTGTTAGTTAGACCCGTCTTGCAGACAGTAGGCTAGCTAGATAGGAAATGCAGGGTGTGCATCCTTGGTTATCAGGAGCGAGGGGCCAAGAGGAAGGAGAAGGAAGACAGGGAAGGGCGGCCGCAGCTGCCATGCAGCGAGACGAGAGAGCATGGACCATCAGCCACAGAATGAGATCTACAGACAGAGATGCAATCGAAACAGAAATTTTGGCGCAGGTAGGTCAGCTTCGCAGAGCCTGGGTGGAGTTGACGTGTAACACATATTGGGAATAGAAGCCTCGCTGACGTCCCTGCGAGCGCCAACCAGTTGACACGTGCCGCGAGACATGTGGACAGCCAGAATGGATTGCAGTTACACGTGTCAAGGTTGTGCCGAGTAAGAGCTGGCATATCGCCGAAGCACCCGGAAGGTGTTACGTAAATACGTAATAAAGTGGGAGAAATTGCAGACCCAAGTAAGAGCACCTCTAGATTTACGCCAGAGAAAAGGGCTGGCAAATCGAAAGGGGTGCCACGAACACTCCTCACCCCTACCACCCTTTTAGTCAAACCGCGGAAGAATAAGCTGGCAGGGTAAGTTTCAGGGTGCAGGCCACCACCTCCCCCCCCAACCTTCCCGAACCATGGTGCGTGCTAGAAGTGATTTGTACTGCTTCCTCCCACCACCCCCCTCCCTCAACAAAGGGACACACGTAGGAGCACTTAGGGAGGGAGGCTAGAGAGGATATAAGCGAATTTATGGGAGAAGAGGTGTCTGTTCATTATCACCGCACCGAGAGAATCAGTTGCGTCGGAAATTGTGACAGGACGTCGGAATGAGAGGAGAGCATCGAGGAGCGAACCCAGAGCAGCAGTTCGCAGGGTAGACGGCACCAAATGCGGGCCTTTTACAAGGCCGCCCACATCGCCGGATCTCATCCACAGCCGACAACATACCAAGCACTACCAGCGGAGTTAAGTATCAAATCGTCTCCCAAAGAAGCCCCCCCCCTCTCCCACGACATCACCCATAGTTAATCCGAGTTAGTTAAATAGAATACCACACCTCGGAAGTGTTTCTGTATGTTTAAACTCGAGACAATATAACCATCCAGTAAAATGAAACACAGAAAGAGTACCTTATTGATATACCCTCAACCTTCAAGTCTCTTTATAGTCAGTGCCTGGAGGAATTAACTCCGACCCTATGAACCATCCTGTATAGCACAGGTGGGGAATAGCATCACACACTCAAGCATAATGAGAAATAACATATATTATACTGATACCGCTGCCACCATGTTGTGTTTAAATAAAACAGATTATCATGATCTTCAGCATATTTTTATGAAATATAATACTTCAGGGAATATATTACTTAATAGAAATTCTTTCCAAAAAATGCCTATAATTTTTATAGACATATGCAAACACAGGTTCATTTCAAAGAGGTTACATTTTACAACAATAATTTTTTTGTATTTAAATATTAAAAGAACATTGTCGTATTTTTATAAGAAAGTGCAAAAACACATGCCTATATTGTAGTGCAAACTACATTATAAGTTTTTATGAAACGTAACAGTAATTTCTCGTTGACAGTACACGCACCACCTTTAAAATAAACATGAATGATTTACGAATTAGGTCAGTGCAACTATGGTAGGAAAACAAAACTTTTTACTTAAAGTTGAAATGATCTTCACGCCCAAAAAATTTATTTTTATTGCAAATTACCTAGTGTTTTACACCTCTAACTACATTTAGACATGCTTCGCGCCTTGTGTTTTCCACTTAGAATATTTCNAAATTACCTAGTGTTTTACACCTCTAACTACATTTAGACATGCTTCGCGCCTTGTGTTTTCCACTTAGAATATTTCCATACATATTATCATGAGTACATTTCGTTGAATTTTTGCATAGCGGCAATGTGCAACACTTGATGGTGTTTGGTGATGCAGCAATATCATTAAAATCCTCCAATAGAAAATAAAAATGTTAAATGCACAAGCAAGCGGCTATGGCATCGGCATGTCAACAACAAAAAAACAACATGTACAGCCACGTCACAAGCACGTCAACATGGCAGTGTTAGTTTCTCCTGCGCAAAATCGTAGTCTACTTTAAAATACGTTATTTTCGAGTCACACATGCACAAATAAAGAAAGGAACACACTTAGGTCTTAAAATTTATCACACTATCACGCTGTAGACAGAAAAAATAATTACGAAAACTATATTGGAGGGAAAGTAAGTAAGTCTATGGCATGTCACATAAATGTCTCGTACAATACAAATGTGAAATGAGGGTTTGAGAGATAGCGTTGTGCGTTGTGCGCTGTGGTACATATGATGTTTGAACGGCATGAGTTTATAAAACTTTTCACTGTTGAAATTTCTATTACTGAGCTTATAAAAGTTTTGGCACTGCTTCATTTTACGCATGCATAACAGTGTAAATTGGTATGTAGAAGGACACAAATAACTCACGTTTAAACGGAAAATATAAAAGATCCATTACCCGGCGTAGGAAAGTTTGTTGATAATCAAGAAATGTCCTTACCAAGAGAACGTTATAATTGTAGCAACGCTCGCAAGTTTTAAAATATTTATAGATACGTTTGCGTGAATCTCAAATGAAAATTCACGCTAGTCCACATTGTAAGAAATTACTTGCAAAATTGCCATATCAGTTAAAACGTATAATGGGAACGAGCGAGTGGTTAAGTTTCTCCGATGTACCCATGGCAGCGTTCCCACATTCGCTCAGGAAACAGTCGAACATATAAGAAAGTTCCCAGGTGCAAATAGAGGCTTTTATAGATTTACAGCATGAAGAATGGTAAATATCTCATACAATATACGTGGTAAAGTCTTCCATTACAATTTAGGAAGTATACTAGTAAAATGTTAGCAGTGCAGTTGCATTTTTTTCTAGTCACTTGTGTAGCTGGTTTCCTACCCTTGCTGTTCTTACCGACTCTGTGTGCAGGTCACTACTACCTGTATGAAGTAAATTCTGTCTTCCTTGACAGCTGATATCTCGTCATTTATCTTGGCTCTGATCTAAATGCAGTTGTTCAATTATGCAGATAATTTAAGTTATGACATAAGTATCGCCCAACTGCGTTTCTGCTTCCTTAATTATTTGCATGTTGAATACAATAGTGATATAATGAGAAAATGAGAAAGTTCGGGGACGCAGTTAATATGTCAGAGCTCAGATAATCGAAGTTGTTATCATTTCTAGTGTTATTTTTTTTTTCTGCTGGAACATGCTTATAATTTGTTGTTCTCCCGTAAGAAATTCCAGCCAATAGCTGTCAGATTGGGCGTTGTGGTTGTATTTTTACAGAAAATGGCGTGAAATAAATGCTTACGACGCGCGGACGTCGACAAACTGTGTTTGTCAATTTTAAAGCGATAAGCAATGATTGTTTCTGTAGTTTAGAACGTTATTGTATGTTAATTAGATATTTCATTGTATTTTTTTTTTGCCAAAATGTAAAAGAGTAAATACTGGTACTCAATTATTTACTCACTGCACTACTTTTTCCTTTCACAGGTTTGAAGTTTCAAATTAGCTTCAAAACTTTCACGAGGACACGGAAGATCAGACCTTCAGTGATAGCGAGTCATTTTAATGACAAGCCGGCATTGGAGTGTCAATTCTATTTTACGGTTGATTTTAAACAACCTGCGGATTCCGCCAATCAATACATTATATGACGCCAAGTCTGCTGCATCGTACATTATAACAATTTGTTTCTGTAAAACCCATGAATTATTTCCCCCAAAATTTTTATACACATATTTTACTAAGAATTTATGGAACGTTCTGCGGCACATTTATAATTTTGCTACTGGTTACTAAATAATTTAATATGAATAAAGTGGTTATTACCTAAACTAGTTCTCCTCTAAGGTGATACTTTCAAGATTACCAGAATTATTGTGAATGAGTAGGCGGTCTTTTCCACTTATAGGGTTGTAAAGCAAGATGACTCCACCTCTGCAAAGACATTCAGAGTTATCCTGGGAATGACAACGTCCAGAACACAGTGGAAATAAAGAAGAATTATAATTTGTACATAAAGAGACAATATATTGATGTCTGTAGAGTATACGAATATTACACTGTTAACTAGAAATTTTGACGATCTCCGAATGTAAGCAAGAAATCTTACATTGGCAAGCCAAGAATGGTGTTTTTTATGTAACGTTGTAACATTACATAAAAAAAGACTACGGTGGATAAATAACTCACAGTCGTATATGTAGATGCTGGAAACTTAATGTTAAATTTTCTTGGCAAATTAATTTAATTGTAAGGTTGTAAATATATAGAGGATGCTTAAAATCACATATACTAAGCGCATAAAACTAAAATGACACGTGTGGGAGAAATATTGAAGAGACTTTATATTGAACATTCCATGTATAGGCCTATCTGAAGAAATTAGTTCTCGAACTATTCGTTCTACCAGCTATGAACTGTGTGGAACTTTGTTAGCAAATTCACTTAGGAGAAAATAGGAACTACTGAAGTATACATGGAAAGTTATATTTTGGTTTATACAAAGAGAGAAAGAAGAGTTCGGATGACATAAGGTCAATCACAAATGTANACATGGAAAGTTATATTTTGGTTTATACAAAGAGAGAAAGAAGAGTTCGGATGACATAAGGTCAATCACAAATGTAAGCGATGTTAAAGGAAATAGTATTTTTTCCAAAGTACATTGCACAGGTCATGTTACTAGAAGGTGTGGTAATAAATGGACAGAACTTGTGTTACACTAGACTCAAAGATGGAGTAAAAACACACCCACCAGACTATTAGGAAAATTGCATATGAAGGACCGCCCGATTCAAATACCAGAAAATCCCCAAAAACCCATCCGTCAGAAAAAAAAAGGCAAGTACTTATTTGATCAGGTGACGTTGGACGGACCACATTTTTCATTATTGAACTAGTTATACTAATATCAATTAATCTTATTCCATCTCCAGNATATACGTGGTAAAGTCTTCCATTACAATTTAGGAAGTATACTAGTAAAATGTTAGCAGTGCAGTTGCATTTTTTCTAGTCACTTGTGTAGCTGGTTTCCTACCCTTGCTGTTCTTACCGACTCTGTGTACAGGTCACTACTACCTGTTTGAAGTAAATTCTGTCTTCCTTGACAGCTGATATCTCGTCATTTATCTTGGCTCTGATCTAAATGCAGTTGTTCAATTATGCAGATAATTTAAGTTATGACATAAGTATCGCCCAACTGCGTTTCTGCTTCCTTAATTATTTGCATGTTGAATACAATAGTGATATAATGAGAAAATGAGAAAGTTCGGGGACGCAGTTAATATGTAAGAGCTCAGATAATCGAAGTTGTTATCATTTCTAGTGTTATTTTTTTTTTCTGCTGGAACATGCTTATAATTTGTTGTTCTCCCGTAAGAAATTCCAGCCAATAGCTGTCAGATTGGNTTTTTTTTTCTGCTGGAACATGCTTATAATTTGTTGTTCTCCCGTAAGAAATTCCAGCCAATAGCTGTCAGATTGGGCGTTGTGGTTGTATTTTTACAGAAAATGGCGTGAAATAAATGCTTACGACGCGCGGACGTCGACAAACTGTGTTTGTCAATTTTAAAGCGATAAGCAATGATTGTTTCTGTAGTTTAGAACGTTATTGTATGTTAATTAGATATTTCATTGTATTTTTTTTTNAGCGATAAGCAATGATTGTTTCTGTAGTTTAGAACGTTATTGTATGTTAATTAGATATTTCATTGTATTTTTTTTTGCCAAAATGTAAAAGAGTAAATACTGGTACTCAATTATTTACTCACTGCACTACTTTTTCCTTTCCCAGGTTTGAAGTTTCAAATTAGCTTCAAAACTTTCACGAGGACACGGAAGATCAGACCTTCAGTGATAGCGAGTCATTTTAATGACAAGCCGGCATTGGAGTGTCAATTCTATTTTACGGTTGATTTGAAACAACCTGCGGATTCCACCAATCAATACATTATATGACGCCAAGTCTGATGCATCGTACATTATAACAATTTGTTTCTGTAAAACCCATGAATTATTTCCCCCAAAATTTTTATACACATATTTTACTAAGAATTTATGGAACGTTCTGCGGCACATTTATAATTTTGCTACTGGTTACTAAATAATTTAATATGAATAAAGTGGTTATTACCTAAACTAGTTCTCCTCTAAGGTGATACTTTCAAGATTACCAGAATTATTGTGAATGAGTAGGCGGTCTTTTCCACTTATAGGGTTGTAAAGCAAGATGACTCCACCTCTGCAAAGACATTCAGAGTTATCCTGGGAATGACAACGTCCAGAACACAGTGGAAATAAAGAAGAATTATAATTTGTACATAAAGAGACAATATCTTGATGTCTGTAGAGTATACGAATATAACACTGTTAACTAGAAATTTTGACGATCTCCGAATGTAAGCAAGAAATCTTACATTGGCAAGCCAATAATGGTGTTTTTTATGTAACGTTGTAACATTACATAAAAAAAGACTACGGTGGATAAATAACTCACAGTCGTATATGTACATGCTAGAAACTTAATGTTAAATTTTTTTGGCAAATTAATTTAATTGTAAGGTTGTAAATATATAGAGGACGTTTAAAATCACATATCCTAAGCGCATAAAGCTAAAATGACACGCGTGGGAGAAATATTGAAGAGACTTTATATTGAACATTCCATGTATAGGCCTATCTGAAGGAATTAGTTCTCGAACTATTCGTTTTACCAGCTATAAACTGTGTGGAACTTTGTTAGCAAATTCACTTAGGAGAAACTAGGAACTACTCAAGTACACATGGAAAGTTATATTTTGGTTTATACAAAGAGAGAAAGAAGAGTTCGGATGACATAAGGTCAATCACAAATGTTAGTGATGTTAAGGAAATAGTATTTTTTCCAAAGTACATTGCACAGGTCATGTTACTAGAAGGTGTGGTAATAAATGGACTGAACTTGTGTTACACTAGACTCAAAGATGGAGTAAAAACACACCCACCAGACTATTAGGAAAATTGCATATGAAGGACCGCCAGATTCAAATGCCAGAAAATCCCCAAAAACTCATCCGTCAGAAAAAAAAAAGGCAAGTACTTATTTGATCAGGTGACGTTGGACGGACCACATTTTTCATTATTGAACTAGTTATACTAATATCAATTAATCTTATTCCATCTCCAGAATATTATTTGAGGTAACTTATAACTTGCAAATACCTTCAAGAAATATGATGAAATTAATGTCAACTATTTTAACGCGAATAATTTTAATTCTCTGCCTCACTCAACTACTGTTTGCTCGAATGTTCCATCACCAGCAAAATTCTGACATGGAAACCATTGGCTTCCTGCTAAAGAAAACTCTTGTATGGTCTTATGAATACGGTAATAAACCAATTTATCTCAAATTTTACGCGAATAGGCGTTAACTTAATTTTCCCGAAAAACAAATAAAATATTTTATGTGTTTAATTTTTTTATTTTAGTGCTTTTTTGATTGTAGTTGGTATTGCCAGACCATGGAACCAAAAACAAGTTAAAAAAGTGGTATATTATATCTGTGAATTTGTAATTTAAAAAGGAAAATTTAATTCACACATTAATTTTGAGTTATTTTCTTTTACACAAAACACAAAATTATGTAATGGAAAATTGCTCTTTAATTGAACTGCAATATGTACATGCGTTCCTAAACTATATACAAAAATTATTCTTGATGCATTTAGAGTAATCCCATAATTGTTCACATTTTATTTCTTATAAACGCATAATAGCATTTCTAAAACATTCGCAATATACTTCATGAAGGCAGGGTGGAAAAGGAAGCGACATTTACCAAGTCCTAGCACAGAAAAAAAAATTAAATTATGAAAATCTTAATAGGAAGGTGTACCAGTTATTTTGACTCTTCAGCGTAGCATATTACCAATTCAACTATAGGCTTTTCCTAAAATTTATGATTTCCTTCCGCAGTGACTGTATATTTGATAGGACAACATTAAAAAACATTATTTGTCCTACCTTTTTAGAAATATTGTGAGACGTTTCTTGTTAACATTCTCGTACGCAACGCACTAGCTACGATGTCCACTACCTTGCGCTATACCGAGTATCTTATCGGTACTTATCCGCTAGATCTGCACCATAGTTGCGCTATACAAAGTATCTTATCGGTACTTATCAGCTAGGTCTGCGCCAGAGTTGTACGAGCGAAACAGTCGCATTTTCAAGGCCACTCGCGCGAGTTTGTATCCACTGCCATCGTTATCTACAACACGTGGTTGGCTGAGATAAGTATATTAAAAAAAATTCGGGATACAGTATGGTGACGTAATTATTTGGAAATAAGACGGAAAACAACTCCGCGTGTTGCATGGAAATAACACATTTGAAAAATCACTCCGGAGTTTATTTAATTATTGTTCATCGTTACTCTGTGACGCGTGATGCGTGACTGAACAGTTTGATCATAGTGGTGTTGGAAACAGACAAAGTTGCCGAATGCCTGAAACAAGGCCTATGTGTTTCCCCCACCTTTAGATCCCGTCGTCGTTTGAGCAAAGTGACAAAGAATCTACATAAGCAAAATAATACACCTGTTCTTAGACATGCATATGACCCTGTGCTGAATTGCAGTGCTCAGGTTCTGGGTTCATGTCCCAGGTAGGGTTTGGTTTTAAATATAATTTAGCTTCTTTAATCTCACAATATGACCCCGCGAATTCATATTTACGTGCACAATGGGTGGAGCTGTAACATTTCTACAAAAATGATTGAAATAATAATATTTCTCTATTTCGCTCCCACCTGCTTTGTTGTTTGACGTCATGCTTTCACACTTCCGTAACATAATTTCGAAGCTGCACTTCCCCACTTAGTTAGGAAGACTGGAGCAGAGATAACTTGTCTACACGGCAAGTATGCTAGATAGCCCACTGCGCTGCCGGAGCAGATCAGATACTACGAGAGAAAGAATCTTGACTAAACCGAGTATATACCTAGACCATGCTGTGAGTTTCTATACGGTGACATTGTGATATATAAAGAGCATTTAATTACCCCCCTACTTTAGGTGTCTGTTTCAGATATCCAATGGTGTTACTAATTTAACCACTGGACATTTGAAACAACCTCTGTGAAACTAAAGTAAAATTGAGGCATAGTGAAAAACATCAATATCACAAAGTCACCCACACTGTCACAAAGTCACCCCCGCTTACGGCACTGCAGAATTATTTGAAACCAATGCTGTCGGTGCATTAATAAAAGTTATTTTTGTTTACCTAGATAACGGAAGATGATATGTACTAGCACCATCATCAGTACCCCTTAGTGTGGCAACTCGAAAAATAGGAAATGGCTAACTGCTATCCTTACAAGCTTAATCTAGCGAGCGAATACGGGCACCGTTATGAAAGATTTTTCGTTAATGGACTCAGAGGTCACCATCTATAATGTGTAAAATTCAGTCATAACCGTTACGTCATATAGTTATTTAAGAACTTTACACGGTATAAGGTTTTGTGCAGCTTAGTAAATTATAGAGATAAAACACAATTTTCGAAAAATTCTTTTCGTATAGTTTTGAAAATAATATAGTATTCTTTGTGTAATAGGCGTAATATATAACGCTGACATTTTACTTAACTCTGAAATACATTACAAAATTTTTTTGCATTCAAAACATTTTTATAGTGGATTTTGAGACGTTACAGGTTTATCCTCTAAACGGCGTTATCATGGGAATGTTCTGTTTCGACGTCACACTGTCTTCAGTGAAATGAAGTAACAGTATCACAATAGGCATTTCTTTGACAAATATTTTTTACGCGAATAATAAGATATTACCTTACTGCTCTTAACGTATATATTAGTAACAGTCTTCGAATTGACAAAGTAAGAACATTAATGCAAGTGTTTAGCCTACTCGAGGCAACTATTGAAGTATCTACAGCTTTAAGGAATTTTGCTTGTAGCAATTGTACGATTAGAACACATGTTCCTGCCTTGATGCAATCGACCGTTATGATCACGCTTTACTGGCAGATCGTGTGCTTGCTTACGTCATTTCCATCTCTTTATCCCGGGGTTTGTTTCGGCAGTAGTGTCTTCCCTTTACTGAAAATATAATTAAGATTTAAATTATTTTGTAGTAAATTCGGACAAAAGCGAACAAATACATATAGACCAAATCTTAAAATGTTCCTATTATAACGATTGTATCCTACACAAGGTCATAATTGGTTTTAAATTTTCTGTCATATCCCAACTACTTGTGACACCCCACTGAATGTACGGAAACTCAGGGCCCAAACTCCAGACATAGTTTCTTTGGAACAATAGTAACACGAAAGCCCTTTACACTTATTTACTAAAACGTAATATTTTTTACAAATGTTTGTTTTCAAAGTTGCAGCGTACAACACCTGTAGAGAAAGGCGCACTGCCTACCCCAAGTAGGACAAGTTGCATCGATCGTAGGCGCACGATACCTAAGTTATTACATACGCAGCGTCACGCGCCTACTTCCTATGCAACTTGTTCTACACGCATGATCGCACCGCATTGTTCTCCAGGCGTTGTACGCCGCAGCTTTTAACACAATTATTTGATATAAAAATGTGTTTCCGGATATAACTGTATAAGGTCTTGCGTTATTATTGGTTCAAGTAAACTATAACTGGAGTCGGGGGTTCATAATTTTAATATCGTATACGAGAAGCGTATTACGAGGAAAAGAGTTACGTGCTTGGAAAAACGAAATAAAGTTTATTATTACCACAGTAAAAATACTTTGCATTTTGGCTCATCGTAGTTCGACCATGCAGACTTTGAGAAGATAAAAGTAGGCTCCCGCACGTATGCCGTGCTACCCATTGCAGTTAGACCGCTTCGGCTCTGTAGCCGCGACTTTACAAAGAGTAATACAGCAAATTCATCGTTTAAATATAAAGGACACAGAGAAAGAACGATCGGGGTCACAAAAACCTGATCTTACAGGAGAGCATTTATGAAGTTTGAAGCCATGCAGTTACGCAACCATCCCACTTAATATACCTGCAACGTTTTTACTGTATGAAAGGAACTATTTACTGAAACGCCAAATCTAAAATACACAAATACCACAAGTGTTTTGGGAATAATAATTAATTTACACAACTCATGCACTGATTCTGATCGTTATTTCATTGCACTTCGTTGGTGAAAATATACTAAACCGTCTTGAATTATTACAAAACTGCTGTCTTTAATGTTGGTTACGTCGAAAGTGTACGTCACAAGGTAAAATAATGTAATTTTCCCAATTCCTCAAAATATTATTGTTCGGCCATACAATCAAAATGTCCTTTTGAGTACCAAATACGCTAGGACTTGTCGCATCTGGAATACAAACAAAAAAAAAAGGAGGAAAATATGAATGGCATTGTTTTACTTGAAGTGGCATTTCGTACATATTCCCTTTCAGCTCAACCTTACCTAAAGTCATTACTGTCTCTTTCCTCCGGAGTGTCGCCATGGCCGAGAACAGCTAGTGAAATACAGAAGTCTCGTGCTTCTTGTCTACAAAATCTCTTCAAAGCATGAATGTCGTGCTTTGTTTTGGGTAGGGATATGACCTTGGAACAAACGTTAAGGCTCAACAATACGTCGCGGAGCCGCCTTCCTATTTTTTACAATGAGTGTAGAGATGAAAGCACCAGCGAAGCTGTCACAATGTCGAACAGTTTGCGTTTGTTTCGGCTTTCACAATCAGTTGTCTGATAGGACGTGTTGCACCTGCGAATTTCTTACTGTAGTTTTCTTCCAAAGCAATTCGCCAAGCTATGAACAAGCCTGTCGTACATTCCACGACGCGGAAAGGTCTTGGCTTAACTCTGGCACTGACAACCGCGTCTCACCAGTCTCCAGGTGTATCTGCTCGGGTCTTCTGGCTTATAAGGGCCATGTTCCTATCGCTTTCCATGAAGGAGTGACCTTTTACTGGATACGNTCTGCTCGGGTCTTCTGGCTTATAAGGGCCATGTTCCTATCGCTTTCCATGAAGGAGTGACCTTTTACTGGATACGTGACTGTTACTCTATCAAACCTCTTCGGAACTACTGTGGTGTAATGTTAAAAACGTATAACAGTCTAATTCTTGTTCTGTCTACTTCATGAATCACAAAAAAATGTGAAGCTCACGGACATAATTGGTCACGAAGCTTGAAAAAAGAAGAGACAACATTGAAACGACATCGTCAATCCCTTTCTTGCCTATCGTTTGGTCGTAGGTATAAAATGTGGACGATCCATACGAAAGAATATGAACATTAAGCATATAAACTGACAGTTGTCATTTATAGGAAGCGTCGTTTGTGGCTATGTTTGGAATTATAAGATTTCTTCCAAAATCAATAGTGATTGCTTCACATAGTTTGTATTTCTGTGCCTGCTTTGTTGTGTCTTTTCTCTCTGTAGAACCACTCTACTTTCATTTTGTGTTGCTCCATTTCCGTATGCAATGGTTTTAACTGTCCGTGTAGTTTGTTCACAGCCTCTACATTTGTTGCGTTTGTTTTGGCCTTACCTATATTGAGTTCCAGAGCTTTCTACGTATCATAGTTACTGCATGTATCAGTACGGAGATACCCGGAAGGCATACTAAAATTATTTATGAAATAGTTTCTAAGCGTTTTGTATTATATTTCAATATTGGGGTGTTTTCCGAGAAACATATCTAACAGGTTTTTAACATTCAAGTCTTCTAGCAAATATATTTCCTCTGTGTCTTTTAGACTGTAAGATTCTTGCCTCATTAGTTAAAGAAGGAAATTTTTTTTCTCTCGATTCTCGTGTTTTTCCCATTTATCTGTTGGCACCATACCCTGTTGTGGCAAGTGCAGTTTTCATTGTTTGAAGACGTCTAGGTGTTACCACAAACTGGGATATGAATCTCTTGAAACAGACCGGAATCTCAGCAAGACTATCCTCTCGAGAAACACAAACCTTGTAAGCGCAAGAAAAATTATTGTTATTGGAAATTGCTTATTTTTTTTCTGGGTCACCTTTGGGATGTACACTAATCAGGCCGGATAGGTAAGCATTTCGGGAATTCTTATCAACCGAGGGCATTAAAATTCCGAATCAACCTATACAAAGCACTCATATTTCTTACATTGACAATCTTCACCTCTTTCGAAAGTAGTATTTCGCAGATTTTTTGTAGCTTCAGAAATACCACCGTACTTACGTCTTTTTTAGAAACACTGTCGTTCACACTGACCACTTCACTATCACTCGTACTCGTACTCGTGATTATATGTATAACAGAAACACTGTAAACATAATATAATGTACAGGACGAAACAAAGAGTTGGTGGCGCGTGAGGTGATCAAGGCAATGGGTTACAGACTGCGCGTTACTAAGCCGTTCCTGCTTCACTCTGATCGTTACTTCTCTGCACACATACATTTCTGACGTGAATATCACGGACCCTGTTCGTTTGTTTACTGTCGCAGTAACATATGGTTGTAGCTTACCGATTGAACTACCTAATGGCACATCTAACTAAAAATTAGATTTTTTTTTCTACGATCGTTTTTTCTCTGCACCCTTCATATTTTCTGCTCCATCCTACTCGGATGGTCATTTGAGGCATAGAGCAGGTGCTGCAGATACTGGCGTAATCTAACTTACGAACTCTAACCACTTACTCCTACTCAGATCCAGCATTCGAGGGCAATGAGACTCTGTTTACAAGGCAAGTATGCTGAATGATGTACTGAATAGTAAAGTGTTTATTGTGTCGTCTACAGTCTGGTACGTCTGTAAATAGCTCCTCGCCACCTTAGACTAGAGAGTGAAGCCTGAATCATTGGCATTCGTTAAGGCTCTGAGTACCCGCTGTTCTTCCAATGTGATTCACATGACTCCTTATAGAGATTATATATCCACTTCTACACAAGCTACTATTACAGATTGATATTTTAGAAAATTTACCAGGCTAAAGTGTGTTGAATCTAAGACATGTTTTGAAATCCATCACTTGTGTACGAAGAAAAGCATGAACNATTTACCAGGCTAAAGTGTGTTGAATCTAAGACATGTTTTGAAATCCATCACTTGTGTACGAAGAAAAGCATGAACACAGGAAGAATTCTTGCTACTTACTTGTGAAACTAGAATCATTTTTGCAATGATAGTATAACTAAATGTTTTCGACATTAGCAACTTCTGCAATACACTCCAGAAATTTCCGGGACTCAAAGAATTGTTGCTCACTACGTAGTTACATACATTTCGGCACCGTTTTCCTTCGTTCAACAAAGAATCGAGAATATGTCTTTAACTGCAGTTTTAATTCTTTTCAGTTGTTTGTTATCACAATAACACGTGTGGCTTTATCATCACATTGGTGTGTGTCACATGAATCAAGGGCATGTATCTAATATCTACAGATTCTTGACTATCAAACGTAATATCTGAGATNTGGTGTGTGTCACATGAATCAAGGGCATGTATCTAATATCTACAGATTCTTGACTATCAAACGTAATATCTGAGATACATCTGAGCAATGGACAACGGCCGATTTCCTACCCGCTTCTGATTGTGTTAGTAAGTTCTTCTGCCTTTATTGGCCACGCTGTTGATGAAATGTTAAGGATTAACTATATCCCCTTCTTCCTACGTATATGCCAACTCGTATTTAGCTTCAGCATAATAGACCACATTGGATTATGCCCTAAATATAAATTATGGCTTTGCCGTAACACTAGGGGAGAAGTTAAGCCATTCTGTTCCTGCACTCATATGCTGAGTGCTTTTGTTTCTGTAGATGTTATGCATATTACATTTATCATCTATAGCGAAAAAGCGTAATGTCATTGGCAATTTCAAGGAGGAAATGGTTTAAGTTTTACACAGTGTATCCAACAGAAAATAATATGTATGAAGTCTGTTTTTTCGGCATTTGTAATCGAACTCTTGAAACCCAAACATATTTTCTCTTACGACTGAGCGACGCGGTGTAAGTAAAATACGTTACTTGTGGAATATATTTTGTTTTATAAAGTTTACAATGGAAATTACTTTGTATGTGTAGCTTCATTATGAATGTTACAAAATAAAAAAAAATTAACAAGCTTTCTTTTCACAGTTTATAGCGCTTATCCTCTAGCCAAAATATTTGTACAAAATTCGTAGAACCCAGTGAAAGCCAAGTAATCTCAAAGGTAAATTTACTTATATATATATATATATATATATATATATATATATAGAGAAGCCTATTTACTTTGCCTTCGTGATTGTGTGTGAGTGAACTAGCGATAATAATGTTCCCACATTAGTAAACCCTCCCTCTTACCCTCGTCACTCTTATTGTCGTACTAACAAAAACTATGGTGCTAGACACCGAGAATATGCCACTCTTTAATATATATCAACTTATTTATATAGCAACCTTTTTAAAGAATTAATGCCCTATCAATTTCAGTTGCATGGGTGAACATGGCGTACAACAGTATTACGTCTATGNTATAGAGAAGCCTATTTACTTTGCCTTCGTGATTGTGTGTGAGTGAACTAGCGATAATAATGTTCCCACATTAGTAAACCCTCCCTCTTACCCTCGTCACTCTTATTGTCGTACTAACAAAAACTATGGTGCTAGACACCGAGAATATGCCACTCTTTAATATATATCAACTTATTTATATAGCAACCTTTTTAAAGAATTAATGCCCTATCAATTTCAGTTGCATGGGTGAACATGGCGTACAACAGTATTACGTCTATGCCAAATTTTGCAGGAATCGGTTGTGTAGTTACCGAGATAGAACATAAAAATTTATTTTCGTTTTGAAATATATTCTAAAAAGGCAGGTCAATAACATTATCTCTATTCAATGCATGCATCATGCACTGCCAACTTACCAAATTTTGGTTGAACGAGTCAAATTGTTCACGAGAATGTCAAATCGTTATTTTTTTAATTTGCACAATCATATAAAATGGCAGACCAATGACATTCATGGTTTCTTAATTCAATGCGTACATCATGCACTGTCCACGTATCAAATTTGGTTTGGATCCGTTTGATGGTTCCCGAAATATAACTGAAAAGCTTTATTTTTCAATTTGCACTATATTCCAAAATGGCCGATTATCTCGATTATGGCTTTTTTGATTCAATGCTTATATGATGAATGCCAATGACTCAAATGTGGTTTAAATAAGATCAATGTTCCCGAGATATCATATATCGTAGCCAAATTTTCGAAATAGACGCCATTTTGAAACAAGTAACCAGCATGATCGAAAACTCTAAAAGCCAAATGTAATTTTTAATTACTATACGTAGACATAGTTTGGTCAAATTCGGTTGCCGGGTTTAAAAGTTATTAAGGGGGGATATATATTCCAGACCGACAACCAGGTGATTGCATAAACCCATCTTTCGTTTGGGAATTTAGCTAAATATGGGCTTCTGTTAACATGACCGTTTCCCCCACCTCTGTGTGTCTGGGCATAATTCGCCTCTTCTGGGCATAATTCGCCTCTTCTGTACAGCCTGCGACATCTCATGTTGCTGGCATATCGTGTTCCTGCTGTGATGTGGCCGTGATGGCATTTTTCGGTACATACGTGGTTCCTGCAATATGTAGTATTTGTGGCCACACCTCATGGATATTTTCTTCTGTTTCCCCTTCTTGAGGAGTAACACTCCTGTTCTATAGTTGTTTTCTCCTCGTACACCAGTTAATTTTAATAACTAATATTTTGGCTTTTATACTTTTGTTTTTGTTAAGGTGCATGTGCCAGCATAAACCTTTTCTGCAAGCATTGGGCTAAAATTTCTACACGCGTTTGCTAAATTTTCTCTACTGTACGTCTTACAATGTACCATGTTAATTTTGGCCTTTGGCAGACTTTGCCTGCCCCTTTCTCTGCTGGTGGCAATGCCCATTTTTTGTTTGTTTTCGTGTACTACATACGTCTGTTTCTGCAGGCGGGTCTATATCTGCATTCACCTAAGTCGGTCTCTAATATTTGGCATTAAATGTGTATTTATTTGATGAAGGTGTTGAAAAGTTACATTATTTTTCACTGTTGAGAGACAAATTGTATTTTTAATTATTTATGCTTTTTTTTACAATATCACGCATTCATTTGATGCTATTCGCCTCCCCATGATATGATATACAGAGAGGGTCATAGGGTACGAGTTACCTTTCTGGTGCAGACTATGGGCGCCTTGAATGTTTACTAGGGGTAGTAAAAAATAACTGTAGTCACTCGGTGTTTCAATTTACTACTTGGTTAGATTTTCTCAAAAGAAATATACAGATACTATTCCGAGATGGAACCATGTGAGTTGGAGGCCTTAGGGGCGAATTAACGTACTCTTGCTAACTGTTTCCGACGTCT
>NQII01001788.1:416879-448493 GCA_002778355.1 Clitarchus hookeri
GGGGAGTATGATTTGGGAAGGGGGGGGGGTCAGCGATGCTTCTACTTACAGTATACGTTAAGCGTCACATTTATGGTATTGAAAATTATGTATTTTTTTCAAGGTACCCCTTTTAAGCAGTGGACTTCTTTAATATTTAAACTAATGTTTAGTTAAAAAGTAGGAATTTTTTTTTGTAAATCGATGAATTAATCTCCTTTACATTGTGACAAAAGGCTTGTCAATTTGGTGTCATGAAAGACCGCTTGTAACATTTTGATACCATAAAATGATGAGACTCTCCCTTGCTGTATTGTTTATTGGTTGAAGTCATTTACTTTTTGAAAGAAAGAAATATATTAATGCAAGGAAAATATTTAGTAATGCACTACGTCGAGTCTGGCGTTATTATCTGATGATACGCAATTTTTCCTCTGGGCCTATATTTATTGGTTATACAATAATGTATTGTGTTTGGTAATTTTCTCTCTTCTTGTACATATCTAAGACACCCAGCCGGATTACTTATAAGTGCTTCATATTTGTGTTTATATGTTGTACCTTGTTGTAGGGTCTTTGGCTTTGATTAATTGTTTATTTCTTGGCGCCACAACTTCGTTTGTGTTATTTGTGGCTTTTATGTGATTTCTTTGTGCCAAGGACTCGTACATTTCTTTGATATGGTAATTATTGTGTGCTATCGTCTTTTCTCCATACTGTACATGGGCACAACTCACATGTCCTTATTTCTCTCTTCAGTTTGCATTCTCTTGGCAAATATTTTCTATTACTAAAATACATTTTTTATGTAAATATCATGTAATATTTTTCTCTAGTTTTTAAATTTATAATTTTCAGTGTTTTGTTAATGGCTTTCTATAAAATAACCGATCCATCTCAACCTTTTATAAAATAAATTTTAAAAAATCCAACAGATTTATTATTTAGTTTGTTAAAAACAATTTGTTGGTACAATAGCCATGCGTTACATATACAGAAGAAATGTATTTTTACACTTATCATCAAGAATATATTTATAACTTATATCTTACATTTTTAAGTAAAACCTTTTACCTTACAGACACTCAAAACGGAGACTTTCCGTATTTTGATTTTACGGACGTAAATACGTTTTTCGTTATAACAGATTGCGTTCCCGTATAACTACTACTGTAAATATACGGAAATTTTTTACCAGTGTACCGCCCAGTTAAAAACTTGCAGAACTACATTTCAATGGCCTGGATAATTAATATTTAATTAACTTGCAGGCAGATGTAGCCTCGTTACAGAATATCGCAAGAATTGACTTGGGTTCAGAAAATGCTTCTTTCCCTTAAAAAAACAGAAGGATAATTTTAACAACGTCGACTACTAAAAAATAAAAAATTTCCAAAAAGAATTAGTACTCATTTTAATGATTTCAGAATGTTCAGGCATAGAAAATACGGGGCAATTGTCAGAAGAATGCATACTTGTAAAATATTAACAGTTCAAAATAAATTAATTTATTGTTTCTAATATAAAATATGACACTGTAATGACGTGGAACATAATAGTGCTTGGCCCAAGTGCGAAGAGTGGTCTTCTCGCTTCAAGGACTAATCTGCGCTTCAGTACGGCTCGTTGAACGGGAACTCTGGGTGGTCCGCCGTGCTGTACAACACAGACAGACATACTCATTACTCTGATACTATAGAACGAAATGCTTGCAGGGAGAGATTACTACTACACTTTACACCCGTTTTCAAAACTAATTGCAGTTATTACATCAAATTTTAGCAGACACTCTGGTTTACGACCAAGAACAGTTTCAATTATGCTATAATTAATTTAGAAACCTCGATTCACTACTAAGTAAGTATATGTTAAGAAGTTAACCATGAATATACGTAACCCCTTAATGTGAATGAATATCGCCGTATGGTGTAAGCAGAATAGTTTTGATGATTTTCAATGGTGGTCAATTGTCTTCTGGCATATGATAATGGTTTGATCATCGCTCACAATCCCGAACATGTGCAAGAGTTGACAATCAGTGGCGCCCTATTATAAGGACACATTGCTCACAAAAAGTTATCTTTATCTGCAACCACTTAAATTTTTCATCGAACTCGTGAAAAAAAAATTCAATGATCGCGAAAGGTCTGCCTCAAACTGTAGAGGAAAAGTTATGTAGAACTTAGGACAAGTCTCATGTTCTAAACTAGTGTATTCTGAATAATAAATTTAGCCTTGACGTGGCGGTTNGATCTTTATCTGCAACCACTTAAATTTTTCATCGAACTCGTGAAAAAAAAATTCAATGATCGCGAAAGGTCTGCCTCAAACTGTAGAGGAAAAGGTATGTAGAACTTAGGACAAGTCTCATGTTCTAAACTAGTGTATTCTGAATAATAAATTTAGCCTTGACGTGGCGGTTTATAGATAAGATATACTCTAGACGTACGTCAATTTTAGATTAATATTAATAACAAGAAATTAGAAAACTGCAGAATTATTCCGGTATTTAGAAACAGGAAATTATACTAAATTTGTGCTTATCCGGATGTTTTGGATTGCTAAGTGTGTTGGGCTTTTCACAGCATTGTATGCAACTCCTGGTGCAAGAGCGAAACATATTTTGCAGTCCTGTTTCAAGCCCTAATACCCTGGATAACACCTAAACTTATCAACCCGATCCGACACTGGACAGAACTACGAAAATTTAATAAGATGTGTGATAGTACAATAAATGTGTTTGATGTAATGTTGAAGTACTACATATCAATGCTCATTCTTAATTTCATCCTTAATTTCTTTATTTCCAATATGTGAGATATGTGAAGAATACTTTGAAATAATTTTTAAATCGTTCCATCGGATTTTATTTACGAGAATTTTTTTATAGGCGGTTTACGGTGAAACATTTTTGAAAGCCCTGCTTAAATTGTACTCTTATGCACATTGCGTATTCTCCCACGATTTGTAAAATTGACAATGCCATGGACACTTAATTCCTGCGTCGGTATCACGTAAAACTGTGAAATTATTATAAAAGTAAATATTTTACTTAATTTGCTCATTTTTACACTTCCATGCATTCAAATTTAGAAAGCAAAAGAAAAATGTTATTATTTACAGATGTGCTATACGTAACAATTTAAATGTCATATTAAGACATGGAACTACTTCGCCATCGTCGTTAACAACTTTACTGGTCCCTGCCGCTCAGTGCGGCCGTTAAACACGTTCCGGTTGTGGCAGTAACTTTTACAAACGTTAATTTGAAGTGTCAGTAAACCATTAACAGCTTATAGTTGTAGGATTGTTCCCAATATGCAGGTATTTCTACATACGTACTCGAATAGCGCGATTACTCACTAATCTCGTCAGTATGCTATACCCACATGGTTTACATTACTAGCCTGCTTCTATCTCGCACGCTCAAGCTCTCGGAAAGCGTGAGCTCTTAAGGCCGGCTCTTGTTCACTCACCCCTTGCCTCATCACCCTTACGAGCAAGCCGCTCAACTAGCGTGCAGTCTTTTTGTCGGAAACTTGCCTGAACGTGACTTTAAAAGGCGATGTTATATTTTTATGGCACGCTAATGAAGAGGTTAGTATAATGCATGTCTGAAGATTACTGTTTATGTGATGATAACTTGGCAACTAAAACTGATTCTTATAACACCCGTTTTAGCCATTTTCACATCTAAAAAATAATCCTTTGGGGTGAAATGAGATCTTGAAAATTGTCTTTGGACCTCAAAAGGTTTCTTAATTTCTTTTCGTGTTTAGACGCCACTACAGAACACCAAACAGTTTTTCAATCACGTGTTTCCTGCCAAACCTCTGCAACGCACTTCATGCGGAATCCTTACGGAGAATCATCTATACCTTTTTTAGTGCGACATTGTCCATGATATAAATGCTTACATTATTATTGGGACAGATTTTTAGAATGTGTTAAAAAATATAGCTGCACAGAATTCACTTAAGGGTAGCGTTGTTCAAAATTCAGGTCCGGAATAAAATATTAACTTCAATTTCTCTAGTTAATTGAAAACACATGGTGGCATTACTGTGCTATTTTTTTTTAACTTTGCGATAAACAGTACAGTTCACAGGAGTTTGCTGTTCCCATAAAAGTTGAAGGAGTTTATAAATCCAGAATGTAGTGGCTCTTACACCAAATGACTAGGCCATTGTGAAGGATTGAAACATGATCAGTTCTGCTTTCTCTCCACTGAGGGAAACAAAGTAGACGTTTGCCAGGCAGCCGTATGTCGGCTATCCATTTAAACACTTACTCTTTAGAGAATTTCATGTGAAACGCGCGAGCCTTGGCTCCTTTGTCGAGAGCATTCAACTTCTCTACGTCGCTCTCATCCAGCTGAAAGTCGAACACCTGGGAACACAAGAAAGATCTTATCACAGCGTGGTTTGATTGTGGTTGGTTGAATAATTACAAAAATCAATGAAATGAGTAACAGACAAATCGTGCAAAATTAAAACCAAAATATTTGAATTATTACTTCAGATATGCTAAATACTTTAATAAATATGCTCAGTAAAAGGGAAAACCCACAAAAAATAATTTATAAATGCTAACAAATGTTTTTAGGAGACTATCACGTTAAGAAATCAAAAGGTTGCATAGTCTCTCGAATGCAAAATTGTAGAGGCCTGCATGCTGACTAAATAAATGTGGGGAAAAAAATTTATTTAGTAGCAAATTCAATGTGATCTAGCATGGCGCTTCAAAATTGACGTTTGCCTTGAGAATGGATTACGTATTGCAGAGTCACAGCCTGAGACCGCATGGTACAAGTCATGTTCCATAGTCGTAGAGTCTTTGTTAAGCACGGCAATAAGACTGCCTGCTCCAAGGTCACTGTATGGTTGTCTTCAGATTTGTCTCGTTGTACTGCAAAATGGCGGACACCAGCGAACGGAACTCACAATATTTAAATATTAAAACTTAAACTCAAACTGAATATTCAGATTATATTGGCATTCGAACTTTCAAAAGAAGTTTACAGAACAGTACAGTTAAGGTAAATTTCTTGGAATGTGGAATATTGTGTCAGAAATGTATACATAATTTATTTTGTAGTACAATAACAACAAAACAATACAAAAAAATTTCGTATCATTTAAATTTGAGGGTGTCGTGTGGTATGCATGCGATAAGGAATTTCCTCCTCCTCCCTTATTTAGCTTTTAAGACAAGTGATATTGTTCACCCCCTGCCCCTACAAAAAACTGGTTTGTATCCCTTCCTGAATACAACACCCATATGTATGTGCTAATGGCTGGTGTCATCGAAAACTGTCAAATTAAACGTACTGTAGGGATGTCGATGACTTGAGACTTGCGAATATCTAACTGATAATTGTTTATGTGTTTATTTATCCAGGAATGGACATCGCTGCCTCACCTGGAAGTTCTCCCTTATGCGTACGGGCTTGGAGCTCTTGGGGATGGCGACTATGCCTCTCTGCACGATGTGCCTTATCAGCACCTGAGCTGGAGTCTTGCCGTGCTTCTTGGCTACCTCCAGGACCACCGGGTCTGCCAGAGGACCCGCCGCTGGTGTCCTGCGGGCGAGACAACGTTCACACATCGCACCCTCGTGTAGCTTCTGCTGCAACATACGTAGCCTGTACTATGCATCGTGTTCAAACTGGCGGATTATAACACCTGCAGTGACAGCTATACTATCACATTGGCGGACGTGCAGGAACAGAGGCTGTGGCGAGTGGAACTGTATTACAAATCAGGTAAGCAGTTCTCGTTGCTGCCAGCGGTCATTCACGTGTCTATATCACAGTGCTACTTGCACTCTTTGTATAATTGAATTAACTATCCTTTAGTCATTTAATAATGTGATAAATACAGAGTCCGAGATATACCTAGTCCTGTTATTTTCGTAGATATATTTTTGCTTTTAAAGTTCGATCCGGTTATCTTGAGCCCATCAACTATATGCCGATATTTTACCCCAGACACAGAAAGATTTACTATGAAGTACAGTACCGGAATTACATAAAAAGTGTTAGAAAAAAATTGAGGAAAATGCTGTAAAGATAATACTGCAAGAAATACTTTTTACGGGTACTAGTCATTGCAATTATTACAATAAATTCATTCCCAATAAATTGCAACATTTCTAGAAATGACTTGAAAGACAACACGATATAGCTCTTAACATACATAAAGTTAGCGGTGCTACCTATTTTCCAATTGTAGCAAAATTTAATTAATGTCTAGTCATTGTGTTTTACTTCAGTTTCTTCATGCGTATCCCCGCACCATATACTTACACACCCGAAGGAGAATTACGTTTTGTAGCGAGATATGCGTTACGACTATTTTGGTTATTATCTGACATATAGGTATACTATATAAATGTAATTCCACAACCCCGTCAGCGAGTAAGTATATACACACCATGTTACTACCTCATGCATTGAGAAAATAAATAAACAAATTGATAAATAGCAAAACATATTTATAGAAATAAATGAATGTTTTGAACAGAAATACTAAAGGCAAGTTACTAGAGTTTAAGGAAACAGCATGCCTAGCGTCGAATCTTTAGGGAAAGAAGTATGTTCTAAGATCATTATGATGCAATTAAACGTATTGTAGAGTTGTCTGAACTTGTTTTATTTGATTGTGGTAGAGATTAAACTATTTAATATTTACTTGATATTCTGTCTTGTATCTTTAAAAGTGCTGCAATTGAATATCCATTCATCTCAACTACATATATAAGGAAATACTAAAACATTTACGAGTACCCCCCTCTGAAAAGCATCAATTTTGTTACCTGTAATTCCGGTGCCCTAGAAAATTATTTATTAGTTTTAAAAACACGACCAGAATGCAGTTTTCGAGCGCTTACCCAGACTCCCCTAAGCCCATCTTGTTGAGGAACTCAGGGAAGGCTGGAGCACCGAGAGGGGCGTAGGCGCAAACAGTGATGTCGAGGGCCTTGCAGAAGGCCGTCAGCTCTCTCTGCTGGAAGTAGACGTTCAACTCGACCTGCAGGTTGGCTGGTGGAATCCTCGCCGCCTTCACTATGCGCTTTATCTGGCGAGCATTGAAGTTGGACAAACCGATGGAGCGGGCCCTTCCTGCGTCCACCTGCGCCTCCATCGCCTGCAAACGACATTCACCAACACACTTTACTCCTCGAACAGTTCAGAGTTATAGCTTCAAGTCACAAAGAATACTCTTGGGTCATGACAAAAATAACATAAGAATTTACACCATTACCAATAAACTTCAAAGTCGTTGTAAGTTTCCGAATATGATGTAAGCGTACACGTGGACTCCGGGTAAAACATTTGATTACATGAATTTTATGGTTAAAATATTTTCCGTGGCATGAGTAAATAATTTTCAAAGGAAATACAAGTGTATTAAAAGAATTAATTTCGATACCTCTCATGGCAATTAAAAAAAAATACATTCGATATACTGCCGGTATAAATGGGCAATTGCCGGGTTTTGAACAACGCATGTTATGGATACAAAATTCAAAGAACAGAAATATTGTATTGTTATACTTCTTGATGAAAGTTTCATGTATGTATCTCCCCAACAAAAATACAAACCCTTCTCAAACTATTAACTCACGACCTTCGTAACTCAGGTAGGCCCCTATCTATACGTACAAGCACAGCATAACTACTACTTTCGACAAGTTTTATAATTCCTCATCGAACATAATATATTCATCCAGCTCCATCGTCAGGTATCGCCTTTCCTCAAAATACTCATTAAAAATCTTTCAGACTCTTTCTTTTTCGTTCCTCTGGCATCAGCATAACAATGGTACGGAAATTTCTAAGGACTTTTTATAAAATAGAAAGATCAAATATTGAAACATTTTCAGTGATACGATGATGTGAATGAAAACATCAGTGGACAAAATTCTGTAACTTCTAGGTAGTAAATATTTTAAAAAAATATCCAACATGTGAAAAAATTGGTAACTTCACAGTACACATATTATTGTTAATATTGTTACTATGGGATTTCTCCAAATTTCTTTTGTTAAGTGCATGATGGCCACGTACCAAAAGTTTTCTTAAGCGGTTTGCATCATTATGCATTATCGTGATTACAGATGATGATGTTCACTGATTCATTATTTTATGGCACATTTAAAGTAATTTATCCTACCTTCCAAAGACTGAGGTGGTCTGTACTGTTGTCAGGACTCCTAGAGGACTCAAGATTGCCCATGGCCACGTGGATCAGGTACAGATCTACGTAGCTCAGCTGCAGCGCTTCCAGTGACTTCTTCAAGTACTTCTTCACACTCTCTGCACGATTGCCCGAGGATGGCAGCTTAAATGATCAACCAGGCGACATAATATCTCATTAAGATTCGCCATTCAAATTTCATGGCTACGAAATATACGTAGAAAATATTACAACTTATAAAAAAACTTTTCTTTTAACATGCAGAGTGCAAATAGGCAATTATTTTGAATATGTAAATCCAAAAACGAATAATTTTTGACATTTTTGAATTGCTACAAAAATGCTGAACATTCTTAAGCTTAATACACTATCACAAACACAAATTATCAAGTTTCTCTTAAGAGTAAGCTACACTGCCAACTAACCAATTACAGCAATTTCTTTTGTAGGAATTTGATATAATGTTTCTTGATGAGAGGTGTTTTCCGTTTTACCTGATTTTTGTATGGGTTATCATTTTTCCCAGAAAATATCGTCCAATTTTATATATGTGTGTCAAAGTTCTATAATTACACCATAAAACTGTAAGATACAATAAAATTTCCCATAAATAACTATTTTACTTTAAAACTGGTAAAGCATATTTCAACTATAAACATATTTCCGAATACATATATATATATGTATGAAAATATATAGTTTTAAGATTATTGATTTAGTAGAATGATTATGGGGAGTTGGTGCCTTCGGCATCTGGTGTCGGAGCTAAGAGCTGATCATACTCTGTCATTCCGGTCCCCAGGGTCCATATTGTCCGTCATTTTGGATGTCTGTCACCTTGAGCTTGATCTTTGACATTGACCCCAGTAACCTTTAATCTTGAAAACACAAAAATCCAAAAAAGTGTAAACTATTTTACTGTAAATTATTTATTATTAAAAAAAAGTATGTTAAAAAAATTTTATTTCCAGAGACTCCCCCCAGAACCATGTCCAGCAGACGACTGACACCCAACACTACACCAATGATTCTCATTGGTTAATTGCTCATCTTCGTTCGATCCCCTTCCAATATATTTAATTGCCCAATTGCCCCACCCCACCCCTGATTTTTATTGGTTAATTAGTCAACAGGCTTCTACCAATTACTCCAACGCGTCCAAAGGTTGTCATTGGCTAATTACTCACATTCGTTCGATCCAACCATTACTCCACCCACACCCATGTTTCTCATTGGCTAATTTCTCGTGCGTTTTCGGAAACCTTCGTTCCGACCAATCAGCGGCCTACTTCCTTCACAAGCATGGACTATTTTTTTCCCCACAACTCGTAATAAGGCGCACCACGAGCCACCCTCGGGAGTTCAGTAATTTTATCGCTCTTAAAAAAAAAAGTTTGCGTGTTGTCCGAGCGGCTATAACATTTTTTCGTCCATTTTAGCATTTCGAAGAGTGTGCTCGCTTATTGCCTTGAAAAAAACGGGACGAATTGCCGTACCTGCCGAAAGAATTTTTGTTCGTCTATGAACGCCACAAAACTTCGACTGTATTCAAGTATTAGCCGGCCCACCTACGACAGGAGAAGACATACGGGACTGCCTCCCGTGCAAGGAGTGTTTCGAGGGCTGCACCACCTCGGTTCCCGACAAACCGCATTACAGGGACTGGTGCAAGGCCCGCCAGGCAGCCCTCACGACGTCCGCGCCTGTGGAGGACGCCGTCGTGGAAGACGTCCTCATGGAAGACATCCCCGTGGAAGTCATTTACTCGCAAGTTGTACCTGTGGAAGACGCTCCCCTTCAATAAATTTACATGCAAGCACTACCCAGCGAGGAAACCAACCCAGAACACAAGTGCCCGATCAATGAAGTTTTAGAGGACTTTGTAACACATTTTTGACTCGGTGTACTTGGGAACTTAAATTTTTAAAATGTAACTAAATTCGTTTTTAAAAAAGTCTTGCAATATCCGAGGTTTTCATCGTTGAACTCATACACCATCAAGAAAATTGCCATCTCGTACAGAGACGAAAATGAGAAAACAAAAGTTTTTACTTTTTAACCGCCATGCCCATGGCAGCACCTCGACCGCACCAGACGTACATTCTAAAGACGTACGAAACGCTTGGACTAAGGTGAGACGAGGGACATATTCCATACGACAGAATTTACAACATATTGGAGGAAGCCATAATTTCCGAGTATCCTTAGTATGTATGTGATCGGAAGACGCCAAGAGTCGGCGATTCGCAGTGCGTGCCCCATCGGAACGAACGTCGTAGACCTTCACGAGCATTGCTGCTGCCCACCATTTCAACAGCTCGTCGAGACGTACGCCACAAGACTTCACGAGTTCAAAAAGCAAAGAAATTTTTGTGCTCTGTAGTCCTAAAACTATGAGGAACTCATGGTACATAAAAAAAAAAAAATGTGTGTATTGCTATTTATGACTCAAAGAAGGAACTCTTAAAAAAAGTATTATTTGGTTTTTTTTTTGCAATGCAGACGAATAATACTTCGATGTGTGCATAAATAAAAGTGTTCAACAAAATATATATATATATATATATATATATATATATATATATTATATCGAGGTATATCCTGCTCACGTAACACGTGGAAATGTGGACACTTGTGTCTGCGATGCTCTTGGTGTTATTTTCTTATTCACTTGACATAACTATCGTAAATTTAACAGGTGTTCGTAACCCTGGAAGATACGAAATGGTTACTGGGTTTTCCTTTTGAAATAGAGAAAAAGGGATGACAAAGAGAATACGACTGCTTTCCNGGGGTGCGCCATGTAAAAATATGAGAGAGATTGTCATGTGGCATGGTTAACCAATGGGAATTCATGGGTGGGGGTGGAGTAATTGGTGCATCGAACGAAGGTGAGTAATTAGCCAATGAGAATCATTGGTGGAAGTGGTGGGGGTTAGTCTTCTGCTGGACGTGGTGCTGGGGGGAAACCTCAGGAAATAAAAAATTTTTAAGATTCAATTTAAATAATACAGTTTAATAATACATTTTTAAATTATAAGTTTTAATTTTAGAATTTTAAATTAAAAGTATTTAATTTTAAAATTTTCAATTATAAATTTTAATAAGTAATGTTTTATAATTTAATTTTTTTTTGGGTATTTACAATTTTTTTGAGTATCAAGGTCAAATGTCACTGGGGTCAAGGTCAAAGGTTAATGTCACAGACATCCGACATGGCAGATAAGATGGGCGCCAGGGGATTGGAATGGCAAAGCATGAACAGCTCCGAGGCCAGACGCGGATGGTGCCAACTCCCCATAATAATTCTACTTATTGTATCTTAAAAATTCATTGTGGTGTTTTCTAACATAATCCATGCAGTGCCAGTAAATATTTTTGAACTATTCTTTTAGACCATCATTATTGCAGAGCCGTTTATGCATAAGAAAACCAGACTATGGCATATAAACGAACAAATGCCAATAATATGTCTCAACTTTTGTCACCATATTTGAAAATAAGTCATAAATAATTCAGCAGAAAGAATTAGGCTTTTTTTCAAAAAAGAAACAAGACCAAAAACTATAAAATTGGTTCAAACAAATGAAAGAGTATATTAAAAAAAGCGTGTGGTTAACTACGGACGATACAACAATGACTACACAGTGGCAAAATCATATACTTATCAGCGAAAAATTCAAAAACACAATGAAATAGAAAAAGTAATGAAGACAGCACAGTTAACACACACGAGTATTCTACAACAAAAATATTTGCAACTGTCCAAGTGTTGTAGTACGCCATGGTATTCAGGTATACATATAAACTACGGCACACATACAGCCTAATGTCATATTTATTTATATATATATATATATATATATATATAATGGTTGTGATTTTACTTAGATCCTGAATAAGTCGCAGAAACTATCAGATTCCTGCAAAAAAAAATTCCCTTTACTTTAAATATTTTGAATTCCTTGTGCATATTATATTAAACCTAATTCGTATCCCAATATTTGTTCGTGGTCTTGAGTAGATATCATGTAATGCTGAAGATAAGCATTAAAACAATCGCTTGTTTTATTTTTAAAATTTGCCCAGCATTTCCACTAATGATAAATCATGAAGCAAACCTATATTTTGTCTTCAACTATGACATGACTCGTGAATACCTCAACATCCATCATCTGAATGCATGCATGTACACAACAGGAGACAGTGGCGCCATACCTTGGTGACGATAAAGAGCTCCTCTCTCTTGACCTTGCCAGAGTCCATCCACTTCTTCAGCACATCTCCCACAGCCGCCTCGTTGTTGTAGATGAACGCAGTGTCGATGTGCCTGTAGCCGGCCTCCAGAGCCGCTTCAACAGCTGCTCCGACCTCATCGCTGGATGCCTGTAGGACAAAGTTCAGCAGATATATATCATTTTCATACATCTTCCTTCCACAGTGACTCGAGAAGTGATCTTCCACTATTTCTGCATTCGCAGGTTACATGGTGTTCGGACCATTTGAAAACAGTATTAAGTACAAACCAATATGTACCACACCATACCACTCGATCATATTGAGTAGTGAACCATCTGGCAAAGTTCATTCCAACGAACAGAAATATATAGCTATTTAAAAAAATGTGTCACGAAATGTGGAAGGACAGTCATTTCTTAAGAGGTTTGCAAAAGGTCACTCCTTCATGGACGCCTTGACATGGCCGAGGCATATCCAACCACTATGGAATCTCTCCTTTACGAGTCTTATCTGCAGCAGGCAACTCAGTGGCTTACCATACGTATCAGGTCCTACACCCATTACAATAAAATACAATTGGTTTACAATGTCTACATCCATTCCTGTTCTATTTTAACGAGGTGTGCTCTCGGCCATGCGGCCACTCCAAGCCTCAACTGCCCAATCGGTGGGGAAAAGAATAAGTGCCCTTTCATCACAGTTGTGCCCAGAACTCACCTGCATTAACAAGATCCAAAAAGCCAACCTAATTTACAAATACGCTTGAAAAAATACTTCCGAAAATACAGAGACATTTTTACTCGGCACTACGTGCCTACACCAATTACAGGATTATCGGGCACTACATTTAAAAACGTCCATGAATCCAGACCATCTCAAAGACAACTCCCAAGCAAAGAGCTTCAATCACTCGTCGCCTCGAGTCCAAACCGCGTGAATGACTATGGAGCACACCATCAGGACTTCTCAAGCCGACCCCCCAGGTCCCTGCGACCTTACACGTGCACACTGCATTTTCACTCCTGTATGTCTTATCCCCCCCCCAGGGATGCTAGGCAATCTTCTTTGACTTGAGCACTACTATCAGTTTAGGATAGTGCATTGGGTTTGCAAGTATGTACTTACAATTACATTCTCTAATAATATAATCAGTAGCAATTTTTTGGCTATTCTCGTAGCTCTGCTCATGAAGTGAAGCTGTAGGGCAGCCACCATCATGAATTCCTGCATGTCAGGCACTTATTTATGTTCAGCACATCAATCGACACATCGTGACATTTCTGTTTATGAATAATCTTTCGATAACTTCGAGAATTTCACAAAGTTATAAAAGGATATATGAAATTTCTTGAGAACTTGTGGATGGAACTGGATGAAAACCAGAACATATAAAGATCTATAAAAAATATGTACTTTTGTTTGCAGAACTATATCGCTTTTGTTCTACAGCCACCTTAAAACCAAAATAAGAAAACTTAAAGTAACTTTTAACACATTTTGAATAGCAGCTTAAGAAAATTTAAGTATTAATTTGCAATTTTTGCAGATTTAGCTTCATATGTACGCCAACGTATTATATCGGGCTTCCATTTCCATGGCATCTGTATCCTAACCTCCCTCCTCACAACCTCTTTCAGGCGATCCTTTGCGCTCATGTATTGATCTTTATGCGACAAGTGCACCCTATCTTGCTTTACCAATTCAATTTCCTCAATTCTATTTAATGTAGAGCTAACATAATTCCCTTCAAATAAATTTCTCAATTATTTGGTGTTGATGTAACCGAATTCCATTAATGTAAGCTGTAGTGAACAGAGAAAATAAGTAAAGTGGTACGCAGCAGACCAGACGAGGGAATGCCATGAGAGGGTTCCAGGCCAACGGATACCGCAATATCATGCAGAGCGGAAGGGGTTACTTAAGTGCAGTCATTTGCCAGCAGGTAATGCTGGGAGCATATCGCAACCACTATCACAAAAAGTTGACTAGGAAGATTGCTGCTAGATGTTAAATTGAGACCAGTAAGGCAAGTAGGATAACTTGCGGATACAGATAAGATAAATGCCCGCATACAGATCACACCTTCAGGCATATAAACATGAATTCACCTTTATCTATTTCTTTCTCAGTTGTGTTAAGAAATCAAGATCTTGATCAGCTGATATGTGGCAGTAGTTCTGCCATTTGGTGCAATGTGGTCGTGTATGAATTTGTTTCGAACAAAATCTCCGTCCATTTCAAGGCAGCGATGGCACTGTGTTGCAACATCGTGCTTTTTGTGCCGATTTTCATTAATTCTAGTTTGAGTTTGTTTACATAGGCTGTCATGTTAATGGTGCATCGCATACATTGTGTTTTACGTGGGATACCTAAAAATAGCATTATGTAAAACATGTACGCACTGTTTTAAGAATTATTTACAAGGGTTACAGAATTAGTTTTAACAATATTTACAGTTAATAAACGCCACATAACTCTTATTTACACCCCTGATGTGTGGTTCATAACCAATTATGCGATAACTATTTATCTGGATATACGATAGAACGCGATAGCAATCTCAACAAACAGGTCTAATACGGCCATTATCAAATGTTATTCTATGCCAGCATGGGAAATTATTAATTACAGTGATATATTAGTTAAAGTTAAGTAAACGAATGCATAAGATTTAATCGCTACAAAAATAATGTATTCGTTATGAGTCGGTGTTTCATAACCTGAACACAGGTCGGAAGACTTTGGATGGTGGTGATGAAAAGAGAACTAATCGTTCTGGTTGGCTCGGTAGTCATGACGGTAGTAAGGAGTCTTCGTAGCTTGCACGACATTGGTTATATGTTGTGACATTCACAATATGAATCACGTTAGTATATCTTAGTTAGCATGACAGTTGTGATTTGTTGTGACCTTCACAATATGCATCGTGTTATTATATTTTAGCTTGCATGACAGTGGTTATATGTTGTGACCTACACAATATGCATTGCATTATTATGTCTTAGTTTGCATGACAGTGGTTATATGTTGTGACNGTGCATGACAGTGGTGATATGTTGTGACATTCACAATATGCATCGCATTATTATGTCTTAGCTCGCATGACAGTGGTTATATATTGTGACATTCACAATATGCATTACATAATTATATCTTAACGTGCATGACAGTGGTNTGCATTTCATTATTATGTCTTAGTTAGCATGACAGTTGTGATTTGTTGTGACCTTCACAATATGCATAGTGTTATTATATTTTAGCTTGCATGACAGTGGTTATATGTTGTGACCTTCACAATATGCATTGCAATATTATGTCTTAGTTTGCATGACAGTGGTTATATGTTGTGACCTACACAATATGCATCGCATAATTGTGTCTTAGTTTGCATGACAGTGGTGATATGTTGTGACATTCACAATATGCATCGCATTATTATGTCTTAGCTCGCATGACAGTGGTTATATATTGTGACATTCACAATATGCATTACATAATTATATCTTAACGTGCACGACAGTGGTTATATGTTGTGACCTTCACAATATGAATCACGTCAGTATATCTTAGCTAGCATGACAGTGGTGATATGTTGTGACCTACACAATATGCATTACATTATTATATCTTAGCCTGCACGACAGCGGTTTTATGTTTTGGCCTACACAATATGAATCTAATTATTTTATCATAGCTTGCACGACAGTGGTTATATATTGTGACCTTCAAAATATGCATTACATAATTATATCTTAACGTGCATGACAGTGGTGATATGTTGTGACATTCACAATATGCATCGCATTATTATGTCTTAGCTTGCATGACAGTGGTTATATATTGTGACATTCACAATATGCATTACATAATTATATCTTAACGTGCATGACAGTGGTGATATGTTGTGACATTCACAATATGCATCGCATTATTATGTCTTAGCTTGCACGACATTGGTTATATGTTGTGACATTCACAATATGCATTACATTATTATATCATAGTTTGAATGACAGTGGTTATAGGTTGTGATATTCACAATATGAATCGTGTTATTATACCTTAGCTTGCATGACAGTGGTTATATATTGTGATATTCACAATATGAATCGTGTTATTATATTTTAGCTTGCACGACAGTGGTTTTTTTTTGTAATCTTTACAATATGCTTCGCGTTATTATATTTGACTTGGTATCAGTGCACGTGCTCTGTGCCATGGCAATCATACACCTGGCATTATCTTGATGTAGATTAGTATTTCAAACTTATCTTCATCTATAAATACCATTAAAAATAAAACCTTTGATAAAAACGCTAAACTGAAAGAATAACTGAAAAATGGAACTGATATGCACTACACTTAACACTGTCATGTTATTTTATAGAATCTCGTCCCTATTGTATATAAGTAATTTTATCGACTTCAAAGATACTGTAGGGTTTATTACTATTAGGACGAAATGAACGACATAAACAATTATTTTGAACAAATCATTACATGGAACCTACTTCATTAATTCGAGACAGTGAGTTGAATCTTGCAGCTCGTTGAGGGTTCCTACTGACTGCAACTGTTTTGCGTGTTCGAGGAATCTAAAGTCTACTACTGCTCACTCAGCACTACCTTTATCTTCTGTATGCGCAATGCGCTCAACCCTTTCGTGCCGTTTTTCCGTTGGAGACTAGCCTGTACGTGACTTTGAGCGGCGAGCCTAAATTGTTATGTTACGCTAACAAAGATGAAAGTATTTTGTAAGTATAAATACAACTATTAAATTTAGTATACAAAAATAAGCTGATAAAACTGACTCGGAAATCACCAGTTTTAGCCATATTCACGCCAAAAAAATCCTTGGAGATGAAACAGGCTATTGAAACTGGTTTTTGGGCATGAAAAATTTCTTCCCTAGTTGTGATATGACTGATTGTGATAGTTGTCATATGGTTATAATGGTAAGCAGTTGTGTCTATTATAATTTAAAAAAAACTACGGAATATTTAATGTACAATATTTTTTTCAGGACAGAAATAAATGTCGCTATTTTGTTGCTGATATTGAAACATGATTGTGGTAGTTGGAAAGTGTCAAAATCAGCAGGAATCGCTGTTTAAAAAGCACGCTATTTAAGATATGTATTCTTCTGTAAAACAGTATTGTAAAGTCTAGCGACACAACTGTATCTTTGCAGAACAGACCGCTGTATTAAAACCCTAAAGTCAACGCTTAAAAATCTGAGGAAACAGAACAATCGCGATGTTCGATCATGCTGTTTTACATCGCCGTCGCAATGTTTCCTTGCTTGACTCGTTAAGACAGCACTTCAAGAGACGCATAACGCTTTATAATTGCGTGTTTTGAACCAATATTCTGTAATGCATTTAATGCGCCAGCCAGGTGGAGCTCTTACTTAGATAGTATGTGTGGTGGCAGCAACATATGTACAGTTGTCGGCGCAGAGTAATGTTGTGTTGCTGCGAACTGCATGCATCAGCCAGGTGGAGCTCTTACTTAGATAGTATGTGTGGTGGCAGCAACGTATGTACAGTTGTCGGCGCAGAGTAATGTTGTGTTACTGCGAACTGCATGCATCAGCCAGGTGGAGCTCTTACTTAGATAGTATGTGTGGTGGCAGCAACGTATGTACAGTTGTCGGCGCAGAGTAATGTTGTGCTACTGCGAACTGCATGCATCAGCCAGGTGGAGCTCTTAATTAGATAGTATGTGTGGTGGCAGCAACGTATGAATAGTTGTCGGCGCAGAGTAATGTTGTGTTACTGCGAACTGCATGCATCAGCCAGGTGGAGCTCTTACTTAGGTAGTATGTGTGGTGGCAGCAACGTATGTACAGTTGTCGGCGCAGAGTAATGTTGTGTTACTGCGAACTGCATGCAGCTTGCAAGGAAGTGGCTGAGGATGTTCAAACGTAAGCAGTTTGACAAGAAACAAATTAGGGTACGGAAGTGATACGAAAACTAAAAACTCCTCTCAATATCTANGAAACAAATTAGGGTACGGAAGTGATACGAAAACTAAAAACTCCTCTCAATATCTAGTCTCTAAGTATAAAACAAAGTCGCTTATACGCGTCTGTCCGTGTATTTGCTTAGTACTTCTTAACTACTTGATGGATTCTGATGCGGTTTTCAACATCATTTAAAGAATTTCTTGATGAAGGTGTTACTGTATAAAACATTTATATTTAATTTAAGAATAGTAGAGAAATGTCGAACGGTTTGTAATCAAGTCGTAAAAANTTACTGTATAAAACATTTATATTTAATTTAAGAATAGTAGAGAAATGTCGAACGGTTTGTAATCAAGTCGTAAAAAATCGCTTTTAGAGCGCTTACTTGGCTTGCGCTGACTAAACCATAAGAGATGAATTAAATTAATGAACTACAGAATTGTAGCTCTCAGAAAGTCTACAGAAAAGTTCAAGATAGCATATGTTTATCGTTTAAGGATCACCCACAGTAAACATTTTTGTCTTTCACAGTATCGCTGTAAAAACTAAATTTTTATCGGGTGAAGTCGGGCTGGTTCGCTAGTTTTTGATAAGAAAGAAAGCAAACTTCCGCAATGACACAAATTTTGACAACATTTTTTTCCTACTTAAAAAAACGTGATGACTAATACTTTATAAAATTAAGGGATGATACATTATTACTGATATTTAAGAGTTGAAACCAATATTGGCAATTCATTTATATTTTCCTTCAAATTAGTTTAACAGCACTGATACTTGACTGAGGCCGAGAAATAGTACGGAAGCAAGAATTCTTCAGAAATAATCTTTCGGTATGTGAGCTACAGAAAATTAGTGATAATTCTATACATCGCAAGAATTGCCTGTAACACTTGTGCATGAAAATAACAGATGACTAGATTATTTTAGCTGTTTTTACCATCTATTCTTAACAGATATTCTATTCTTTATCAGCTTGTAGCAGCAGTTATTGACGAGCATAAGCTAATATATAACAACTCGGGGTGAAAAACGACATTGCTTTGCCCATAAATTACTTAACAAACAGTTTCTTCATCAAACATAAATCATAAAAAATAAGTATAACTATTCGGTAACCTGCATGAATTATATAAAATTCGTGCTGATGATTTTAACTATTTTTACAATTTTGACGATATTTTCATTCCCTTATATCAATGTGTGTGTGTAATTTGTTTTTCGGCGATTATTATTTATGTATGTATTTGAATATTATTCCATTATTTTTACTATATATGCACACAGTCCTCAGATCTACAACGTGATGTTCGCAGTGACTCTCAAACAATTTATTATTAAAAATTATATTATTTATTGTGCACAATTTTTTTTGGTCTAATTTTACTTTCAGAAAAATTATAGCAACGCAATTTTGTATTGTAAAACCGCTACTACGCATATTAGGAACTTGTAATTCGCACATATTTATTTAGTAATATTAAACACAGAAATGTGAATAACATTAAAATTGGCCAGGAATTTCTAGCACTCAAACCGTACCATATAACTCCTAATCTCCAATAACTGTCACCTTGATAATTNAAATTGGCCAGGAATTTCTAGCACTCAAACCGTACCATATAACTCCTAATCTCCAATAACTGTCACCTTGATAATTTAAACAAAATCTTTCTCAGGTATATGTTTAACAGGCTAGTCTCTAACCCGTAGAGTATACAAATACATNAAATTGGCCAGGAATTTCTAGCACTCAAACCGTACCATATAACTCCTAATCTCCAATAACTGTCACCTTGATAATTAAAAACAATTTCTTTCTCAGGTATATGTTTAACAGGCTAGTCTCTAACCCGTAGAGTATACAAATACATTTTTTTTCCAGATATGTTTAAAGAATTAAATTAAATACTTTATAATTGCAGAGACTTTTTGTATAACATGTGCTAAAAGACTCGTTGCAAAGGAAGCATAGTTCAACATACTATATATTACATCATTCCGCTTACCTCTGAAGAAAGCATTGATTTAGACGAGACGACCAACGCTTTATAATCTCAAAAAATATATAATAAAAGAGGGAGAGTAAATATACGTAGAATACACCGAAAAAGATGCATAACTGCCTTTCCTGGGTCAGAAATGTATTGTTATGATATGGTGGATACTTGTAAGAAGATAAAATGTGCCAAGCGGTTTACACAAAGACTATGAGTAAAATATATTAAAGTAAAATCACAGTAAATGTGTAATTTATTCGAGTTACGCACAACAGACTGCCACAACTGCATTTTTGACGATACTGTATGGAACATCTCTTCACGACTGAATTCCCACTTCTCTAGCGCCGAACCACACTAACGTGAGCATTGGCGTTCGGATACTTATCATTAAAGAGACAATATCATTAGTTTATTTCATGAGGAATAACACGCCAACAAACATTGCGACTTAAAAGTACGTGAAACATAAACCATCTCAATAACGTTAATCGTGTTCCACAAATTCAGGAAATCCAGTAAAGTAAAAAAAAGTGGCAATCCAACGTGAAAGTTTTCCACACCTTACTTAGAAAATATTTTACCAGTGGTTTGTTTCTGTCGCACTATTTCTTGCACCGTAAATCTGTACATGTTATTGCTGTTCAAAGTAATATACAAAATAAATTCGTCTATCTGATATAATTTACTAGCGGTATATTCACAGTTTTTGAATCAATCCTTTCAACAATTACTCCCTGAATGACGTGTTTATTTGTCTACACAAGCGTTTTATAATTATGTTAAACTATTTTAACTCATGTTTTGGTTACGTTTCATCTATTAAGTAAGAAATTTCAGTTATTATTAATTGGAATAAAAATATAAAGACGGGATATGTGTGTTGGTAATGCCTGGTGGAAGATAGCTCTCGTGCAAAATATTACTAAACTGAGTGCGAAAAAATACGGCATGTTTTCCCTCTTGTGTAATTTTCTACAGTTAATTAAAATTCGTTAAGTTGAGGCGGCGGAATATCCTGAAAGTAGAACTAGAGAAAGGCCTCAGAAATGTAGGAAGTAGCCACGAATTAATTATAAAACATTTCCTCAGAATGTTCGCAAAACCTGTAATCTAAGACTGGCCTTTCTTGGTTTTTATGTGTCGGCTTTCAAGAGCCTGTGTGCTTCAAACTTTCTTACTAGGCGCTACGTTATACCCAACACACTCTCAGACGAGAACGAGTGCGTCTGTAGGCTCGACTCACCAGGAAAGTGCCCAGGCCGACGATGGGCATCTTGTAGCCATTGGAGAACGCCACGTGAGCTGACGACATGTTCACTCTACGTCCGGTCTTGCGGTACTGGCAACTGCCGCCGCGGTGCGTTCTTATATGTATCGTTCTGGAAAGTGACGACTCACCGGGTCATAGAGATAACAAGTCTCTACACCCAAGATATCCCTCTATCACCTCTCTCTGTATCTCTGTTTCCACTACGTCATCCACAAAGCCCCCCATTGACATTTTTCAGGCGCAAGCGAACAAAATTTGTCCCCCTCCTAACCCGGATACAAAAATATAATTAAGCTGTTAAACAGTTGTAGAATTGTTGGCATGGATCAGTAATCGAATAGAATAACAAGTTTTCATTATTGTAGATTAAATTCATTTTATTATAATTAAAACGATCTGAAACAATGACGAATGTCTGCAGTCACCTAGCAGGTCGCCGCACACATACTTCTATATCACATAACGCACAGCACTATGCGAGTTGAAGGAATATCTGATGCTATAAAGGCGCGTGCCGTTCGTGGTGGCGTTTAGCGCGAGTCGAACGAGATTACTTTGCTGATATCACCCACACCCGGACTTTGCTATCCACGTCAGCGCAGTTGTCCTCGCAGTTCTGCACAGCGGCTCTGCTTGTCATTATTATTGTTGGTAGAACTTCTGTCATTGTAATAAATATAATAAATAAATCCACTACACTATGAGAGAGTAGTATGAATAAGCTTCAAGGAAATTTCCAATAGATAGTGCATTTTTACACTTGAATACGCCGAAACAAGGGAAACTGGGTGGCCATCACACTAACAAAATGACGAGCGAAGACACCGCGAACTTGCAGGTTTTCATTAGAACAAAAAAAAAAACGAAATCGAATACCTATGTTGTTTCGTGGCCAAAGCTGCCACATAATGCTGGAACTTGGCGTCAATTAGTACGTGGGGCTATTCCCATCATTCCCGCTCATACTTATGCCGCAGTCGGCCCTATATCAAACGCCAGAGAGAGAAAGAGAGAGAGAGAGAGAGAGAAAGAAAGCTCGCAAATTTATCGTCACAGCGACCGTCGCAAACTCGTACCACTGTTTCACACTTCTGGTTATTCAACAGAATGCCTGTGCTTAATTAATTCGAAATTATTAGATTCAGATTTGTGTGCGACGCTGGTGTTTTGCACAGCAGACGTCAACGGGCGAGACTGAATACTAGTCCTGAATAAATTTCTGTTATTTTCTAAACTGGATGGATAGCACGTGGGCCGTATATTTGCACTTTACCCTGGAAGTCCCATCTTATTAAGCCTTTGTCTGTACTGCAGCAGGTATCTCACGTTGTTCCACGGGATGGAATAGCAAGGTGCAGCCGAGTCTTGTCGAGAGGTTTCTGGCCAGCGCTTCACGGCTAGGTCTTGAAGCGCCGGCCAGGGTGAAGTGACGTGAAGATGGAGCAGCGGTGGAATGCAAGAGCGGGGGAAACAGGATTGCACTGGAAAACCCGCCGGTTTAGGGCAACGCCCGCCACGTTTCTCACATTTGAAAAACCGGGTTCACCCCGCCGGGGATCGAACCGGTGCGCCCTGGCGCGTAACCTGAATACGTAATTGGTTTGCACAAAATCTACGATTCAACAAGAAGTTTCATGTTAATTTAATGTTACTAAATAAATTTGTGCTCCGTAGCAACGAAAACCGTGTATGGCCTGTGTACTTGTATATTACGGCACAATTCACAAAACGTACAAATTTACTTAACTTGCAATAGTTAAATTTTGAGCACAAGAATAATACACACTAAATGCGGACTTGTTTAACACTCCTATTTGCATCGAAGTGTATCCCTCCGGTTTTTTCTGCTGACTCACATAGCAATGAAATTATCAAGTCATCATCTGACGTGAAGATGAAATGGCAAAAAGGAGTTGCGTAACACCAGGCTGTGAAAGGTGACTCGCATTAACGGTGAAATAAACCAGTCATTTATCTGAAGTTAAGATTACATGGCAAAAAGGCGTCAAGTTAAACCACACTGTGAAAGGTGTCAAGCCTATTCACGGTTGTTTTCTCAATGATCCAAAAAAAAAAAATATTTTTTTTGCTGAATCACCTATAATTTTAGGTGTAGTAACATTTCATTTCACGAGTAAATTCTCAATCCACCAGATTGAAGCGATGTAGTTGGTGACAACCAAGAACCCGCGATTTTCTAACTACATGAAAACAGGTGAAAAAAACGGAGATAATTGCGAGAAAACTGTCACGTTGGGGAGGGGAAGGGCCCACCACATTATTTCAAGCACGTTAGCCTGCACGACGGAGTTTGAAATTTAAATGCAGACATCAAAAACATCAGGATAAATAACAGACGTTTTTGAAAAACGACCACCTGGTACACCATACAAAAAAAACGGCAGATTGTAACACCGGGTTAGCGTTAAGAAGTGAAAACAGAAGGAAATATACTGGCCACTTTTTAGGCTACTTTCCGAAGGAAAGAAAGGCTCATGAGACCAGTCCCCTCTCTGTGTGCCTGCGTGTGTGTATGTCTGTATGTGTATATTTGTGTGTCTGCGCATATGTGTGTACCCCATTTCAATTTTCGAACGCGTTAAACGAATTTCATCAAACTCGTTGCACATATATGTATTACATACAGTAGTAATGACACCTGACTTTTACAGCTTTAGACCAAGCGAGGCACTTACTTTCAAATAGACAGCCATTTTAAAATTTATAATAAATAATATCTATGGAACCATTCGTTTTATTTAAACCATGATTTTAATGTTGACAGCGAATCGTGTAAACATTGAATTTAGAGATGCATATTGTTATTGGTCCACCATTTGGGAAGATAGCATCAGATGAAAAATTGACTTTTTATGTTATGTCTCGAAAACTAAACAACCAATTATTGCAAATTTAGCACATAAGTAATACTATGGTAGGCAATGTAAAAGTATACAATTTAAATTGGCAAGGCAGTTATTATCAAAATGGTGACAATACAAATATTTTAAGTTTATTTGGCATAACTATCCCACCGTTCGCTTAGTTTCGACAGAATTTTGTACGCTGAAAATATTGATTTCAAGCATCACGTATGCCAAGAAATAGCCACTTTTGTCAACCATTTTGCAAAACAGCTTACGTTAGTTAATTAATTTCTTCTGTCATATCTCGGGAAACAGTTGACCGATTCCTACGAAATTTTCAAAAAAAGTACTGTAGCAGTTGATGCAAACTAGCATGTTCTAAAGTAATAAGACACTTAAATTGACGATGGCGGTTATATAGTTATTTTTGCTTCGTTTGCTATATCGTCGAGACTATGTAATTAATTCCATTGTACCTTTGTATGCTGGCAGTATATGTTACAACTATCAAATTTACCCACACAATGTTTCTTTTGCCCACAATTTTGTAAGATAGCATCACACGATAAATGAGAATTTTCATGTCATATCTGGAAAAAACTGACAGATTTCTACCATATTTGGAAAACAAGTAGCGCTATGACATTACATGTAAACTGATAATTTTTGAGTACGTACGTAAATACTTATTTTCAAAATGGCGCCCATATAATCATTTTAGCTTATGTTGTATCTACGAAATTACGAAACAAATTTCAACTTAACTTTGTGTGCTGGCAGTATCTACTATACGCATCAAGCTTGTCTAAACAGAGCTTCATTTCTCTGCTATTGCGTAAGATAGCCACAAATTAACCCGTTAAGTTTTGTGTCATATCTCAGGAATAAATCAGCTCGTTTCTTCCTAATTTGGCAAAGTAGCTTAATTGTGCCAGGCCATACTAATTTATGTTTTATGTGTGCAATAATTTTATTTTAAAAATTGCTGAAGTAAAAACATTTTGAATTAGTGTGCTATATCTTCGAAACTATGTAACCGATTTTAACTTAACTTTGTATAATGGCAGTATGTATGGAAATTATCGAATGTGCTAGTTCATAACATTTGTGCCCTTCATTTGTGAAGATTTTCAATTGAAATAATTTGAGTTTTATCCAATACCTCTAGGACCAGTCAACAAATTCCCACCAAATTTGTGACGCAAGTATTGCTACACTAGGGTATAAAAACTAACATGTCGTAAATGTGTCGGGCCAGTTTTCAATGCCATTTATATAAATAATTTAGATTAATATGTCATATCTATAAAACAATTCAACGAAATTCAGCCACATTTTTTATTCTAACCGTATTCATGAGAAGAATCAATTATGATTTCAGAGATACACTTTTGCTATTCTTTTTACATAATAGTGCCATTTGAGAAAATGGAACATTTTGCCATAATTCCGGAACAATTCAATTACTTTCCTTGAAACTTTGTACGCAATTAGTGCTACATAAGGCTATGTAATGTTGCATGGTATAATTTGTGTCAGACAGTGATTTTGAAGATGGCAGTCACATAAATACTGTACTAAGTTTGGCACGTCTATTTTACGGTTTATACAAATTCAGCGAAACTTTTATGCAGACATATATTAGAAGAATAGCATACACTTATTATTTTAGGCTGTTTTGTAAGATAACACCTACTAAGAAAATATTGTTTTTTGTACTATATTTTGGAGACAAATGAACCTATTTCCCTGAAATATTTCATACAGGTTGCGTTACGGTTGGCCATTTAAACTTGCGTGTTTTAAGTGGTTCAGGCAGTTATTTTCAAAATTATCGTTATGTAAATATTTCAGGTTAATGAACCCAATCTTTCAAAACATTAGATTAATTACATCCGAAGATTCTGCTTCGAATCCTACCCCAGTGATGCAGTTGATTGCACTCTAGCTTGTTTCTGTGAAGTTTTCTGGGTTCGAGTTCGGTGTAAGGCACGTGTATTTTTGTAGTTCTCTCGGTACTGCTGCACATGTTTCTGGTTTCACCTCTAATGATATTACTGTCAACGAGACATCAAGGCCTATCCACCATCTAAGCTTTTTAGAGCTTCATTAAAAATGATTTGCTCAAATTAAGAGGTAAGCAGGATCATTAGTTATATCAGTAACTTCTTGTTTATTACGGTCCACCGTTTGGTCTCAGCGGCCGCATGAATGCAGTGTATGATCGTGTGCGGGCACTGCACGAACAACACTGTGGTGCTGCAATGACAGCAGTAAATTATGCATTGTAAATCTGCACATATAATGACAGTACACATTAATATACATCACTAAACAATACAGGCATAAACGCAGAACTATCGGTTCACAATAGGGATCCACACTACTCCATTATACAGGTGAGGTTCACGTCAGATATTCAGTGCGTCTACAGATGACCAAACAGGAAACAGTTTGAGGGATTGAGGTCTGGTGATTTCGCAGGCCAGAAGACATGGCAACTACCCACCAGGGAAGGTGTTGTGAAGGGGCCTAAGGCAGGGTTTCGAACCCTCTTGTGCAGTGCTACCATGGATCTTATGCTTGTGCCATAGAGTGGTGAGTACTTATATGCACCATCATTACATGAACTATCACATGTTAAATTTACAATACATATATTTATTGCCTTCATCGCAGCTGGTATGGTGCCTCACGCAAGGTAATACGCTGTAGATTTATGGGACAGCTGACACCAAAACTTTGACCATAATAAATAACTATTCCTATGTTTTCGTCTTAGTTTTCATTTTTCTACGTAGACATGGCATTTTAACCCGCCATTTTTTACATGGTGTATAAATATTCTCACAAACGAATGGAAGAAGGAGATAGATTCCAACTTCTTGTCAGATTCACAAATTTACGGCCTTTAAGAATCGTAGCAGTTGTGCAATTAATATTGTAGGTTAAATACACTTTAATTTGTAATTGATGTATTGCTTTTTATATTTATTGCAATAGTGTGCCTTACCTAATGGCAGAAATCATTGATTACGTTGGTGGTTTTGATAAAATACCATTTAATAGAAGAAAATGATTTTTTTTAGGAAAATAAATAATTTTGGAATATTAGTTTTGGTAACCTTTTTCATAAGTAATGGATTTGGTCCACATTGGTTGCACTCATTAATTTTATTCTGTAATAAAGTGTATAAAAATGAACTAAAGTAGTATGAAGTAGATCATTTATTTCGATATTGGTCAGTTGGTAGTGAAATAGGTTTTATGAGGATAAATAAAATAACATATTGTCGCTACTCCCCATGTTGGGAAGTCAATTAACACATTAAAGGTGATCCCCACCTGTTGTTTACAGAATGGTTCGTAGCGTCTATTGTTAATGTTCAGTGGCACAGACTATAGGGTGCCTGGGATTTAAGGGTAAATCACACAATGACTTCATCACGACTTCTTAGTTTTGGAACAGGTTTTATTAAACGGGAATTTACTTATACATTCCCGGCACTGTTGCGGGAATTTACACATACTTTAACGCCCTGCGAGTTCAAGACCTGAAGGGCTGGTTATAATGTTCTATATTCTGGCTACGTTTCTGATGCTGTAGGGGCATTGGGTGTCAGGACAGGTCCCTGAATGACGATGGGGTTACTTATCTGCACATGTTACGTGGTAGTTGTTCCGGCTGTTGATGAGGTCTGGTGAACTGGATGGCCCTGTTACAGGCCCTCTATGGTTGACTTGTTGCACGCAGCTGGCTTCCTCTCGATGTGGCGCCCCTCGGTGGGGCTCACCATTCGCTCCTGTTCTCGGCATAGGGTAGTAACGGACTGCTTACTACCCTACCACGTCCCGGCGAGGGACCCTGTGTGGGCCCCACCCATCCTTCGCGACTACAGGCTGCACTGGACAATCCCACTTGCTCGACATGGCACTTCTCGGTGAAGTTCACCACTCGACTCCACCTTCTCGGTGCGTTGCAACTGACTGACTGACTGGAAACTGACTGACTTATGCGGTAACTGGCTGGCTAACTCGCGTCCTTACATGGTGAAACTACTTGTCCGACGTGACTCTGGTAACTGTCTCTGATTCGGCCCTGCGTCTCGCGTCCCGATTTGGCCGACCCCTTAAGGTCACGACTTACTACCTGCGCATTCCGGGGTGGCAGTACCGAACTCCGCGCTACATGCTACTTGCTGCTTCAACTGACGGACGTGGCCGGGTTCCGATATTCCCGGCCTTCTCTCTCGGCGCGACTGACATCTCTGCGCGGTAATAATCAACTGTCTACTGTCCCCTGACGTACTGCTCACGAACTGCTCTACTGACATACTGCGGTGGCCGGGGGTCCGATCTCCCCTGGCCGCTCTCTACTCGACTGATTTTCAACTGATTCCGGACTAACCTCTCTGCGCGGCGATATCCAACTGATCTGACGTACTCTTCTGACTGATTCAACCCACCCACCCTGCAAAAAGGCTTATATCCTTTCTAGCCTCCCTCCCTAATTTCCGACATGTGTCCCCTTGTTGAGATGAGGGGGGAGTGGGAGGAAGCAGAACAATGCACTTCAAAAACATGCCATGGTTCCCTGATAGTTGGGGGGGGGAGGGTATCACCCTTTCCAAGCTTGTCAGCTGTTTCTCGGTGCGTGTTTTCAACTTCAGGCAATAACGCCTGCCTATCTCGTGATTTCTCGGCATTACAAATTTTACTTGGCTTGCTAGAGGGAGGGCGAGGGGGGTGGAATGCCTATGCAGCAGGACATGTGTAAGGCTTGGAAGCACATTTCTACCTTTGCTTGACCTTTCTCTGCTGTGATTACGACTGGCATGTGTCTCTCTACATTGATTTAAGCTGGTGGTTGGGGGGATGGATGGTTGGTTACTGCGCCGCTCTAATACCTAATTATGTCACGTGTCAATATTATGATATAATACAAGGGAAAATGCTCTTCCCGGAAATTTAGCCCTTTTGATGGAGCTTATTAGAGGTTGAGGCGTTTCCAATTTATGAGATTCAAACATAATGGAGTGTAGATATTTGGCGGTCTTGAGAGCCGGTTCAAACGTAGTATTTTTATACATTTGATGAAACAGCATATTTTTACATTAGTCATCACCAATTTATTCATTTAGCAAGGAGTGGGGGAATAGTTATTAATTGCATATATATTTTTTTCTTATTTTGAAGCAGATTTGCGCAAAAGCTATGAAGTTGAAAAATTAGAGACAACCAACTTAATGCTTATACACTAAGGGGTAAATGTATGAAATACGAAGTTTAGCCTGAGTATTATATTATCCAGCATTGTGATTTAGCTAAACTTATGTCCTTCTTAAATTTCAGAATGGGAACATTTAAACCTGCTAAAATGATTTGGTTTTTTTATTTAATGGCAATCATGAACGGTGTATGTCATAAGAGTTTATGTTATCAGATAAAATTTGTTACGCTATGTAAACCGAAGATAAATATTTTGCTTTGGCTATACATCTAAATGTACACAAAAGTGGCAATAAAACACATGCTATTACATGTTTTAGCTTAAAATCAATAGTTCTTAAATTCCACGCAAAAATGGAATTAATTCCACGAAAGTGGTATGCTTTGAAATAAAGTTATCTAGTTGTGGTTTTGGTTAACTAAATAGTTTCATTAATTCAGTTATATTTCCTCATTGTGTCTATTACGAGATAGGTATTTATATTTGACGACTGTGACCCAATAGTTTTAAATTTATTTCACGGCTAAATATTTATTCTTTTATGTTTATCTCTAAGCTTCCCATTGCCGCTGGGTGAAAATTATTTCCTTAGTTAAATGTATATTTCCGACCTGAAATGAAACGGAGATGATGACGTCTCACAAAAATATACAAAATAAATACTTGCAGCTTTAATTGAGATAAAATTTTTGAAAATAACACTTATGCAACATGACGACCTTATGCGTAAATTTTTCACTGTCACCGTAAATGAGTGAAATTACTTGGCATGTCTGAAAATGTAACTAAAATATTATATCAGAATTGTCAAAATAGCAATTAAGTTAAATGGCACAGCATCACTGTACTAATTTTTAAAGGCAATATTTTTCATTACCATGATCTTACGTAAAATACATTTTAAATATAGGTAGAAGCACAGAAAAATAATCCATTGTTAACATCATAGTATTAAGCAAAATGACACTGCATGAATGGATAAAATGGTATAATGGAGTTACCATGTGTAGTAGAGCGTGTCAATTTGGAGGGCAAAAATAAAAATTCGTGATTTTTGTGAATGAGGGGGTCCAAAAATGTGCCTTTTGATGTGTAATATCCTAATTTAAAAGATTTTTCCTTATTCATAAAGATTTACCTTGGTAAATTTGCGCTTGATTATAATCTATATTGTAATTTCCGAAAAAAGGGGATAACTTAATATTAACTCCAACAAAATTTGCTCAAAAAGTGGTTTAATGAGCTAATACAATTTTATTCATATTTTGTCTTTATTATGAAACACTGAAAACACACTGTAAAAAATGTAAAAAGCTTCAACCAACAATATTCATTAAATCTTGCTTCGATTCATTCCTAGACATCATTCTTCTGCTTGCTTCCTGGCCTCCAATGTATCCTTCTCGTTTCTCATGAGTATACACTTTGCCAGAAGCCTCTGTTACTTGTTTCACACACCTCTCTATGGACTGTCCATGACATGGCCACTTTGGAACTTGCATTGGCTCTTCAACAAACTTTCTTATTTCTGATATTTTTAGTTTACAAGTAAGTGGAGGCTCATATACTTTTTCTGACCAGTCTATCAGTTCCAAAAGGGAAGTTGCATTTGGATTTATTGCAAGTGTTTTCCTAGGCCGAACAGATAGGTCTCCCGGTGTATCATCCACTTCATTCCTTAATTCAATTATCTCCTGGACCCCTGCTTTCCTTTCTTCTTGGTCTTCCAAGCATAAAAGTGTCTGAAACACCATTTCACTAAATTCGAACCACGATGAACGTTGGATTGTTGGCAAAACAATATCTGCTACTACCTTCTTCTGAGATTTTAGGCGCTTCAATTGATAAAGAATGTGG
>NQII01001788.1:448628-507315 GCA_002778355.1 Clitarchus hookeri
TCAATTTAATTGTAAACCAGCAGGGATAGTAAACGCCAACAATGTATTCCACAAGCAGTTGTAACGTCTTCAAGTTGTTGCCTTTAAGGCCATGTTTTGAAACCCATATGCGACAAATCCTAATTGCAGTTGTTAACCACCGAGAATGGCTTACAGGACCAATTTCTAGTAATGACAGATCAATTGGAAGTACACCTGTCCTTATGGCCTGAGTTATCCTGTAACCATAAGCCTGATCTGTAGAGAGATCTTTGACAACAGTGTCACTCAATGGAGCCAAAGGCTCTGGAAAGGATATTCTGACAAATGAGGGATTGATTTCAAGTTCTGTTGCAGCATCAAACATGTTGCCAATCTTACAACTCCACTTGTTGATAGACAAAGTTTTTCCATCGAACTCGGTGATCAAGTGCCGCAAAGGTAGCTCATTAGTATGAAGAGCACAAACCAACAAGATGAGTGTATGATTCAGCTTTGCCTCAACCCAATGCATGACCCCTCCTTCCCAACCAGTGTTAACATTCGTTGAGTCACCACCAATAGCCTGCAAACGTTTATAAATGTTGTTCTTCTTTAAAAAAAATCCACAAGATTGTTAGCAATAACTTCAGCAGGTTTCCTTTTCGTTAAGTCTTTCTCTGGAGTAAAATGGCAAAGATGCCTTCCACCTGACTCACTGCAAACAGTGCAATGCTCTTCTTACACAATAGTTGGAAACTGATGACTTGAGTTATCTGCCTGTAACAGAACTTTAGTGAAATCTTGGCGTCCATCAAAGAAGATACATTCAATATTGCCTGTCCTGCATCGAGCATGAAATTCTTCATCAAGTTCTTTCATGACTTTTTCTTGTGCCCTTTTACTTTATTGTGATCAACCACAAGTCTTCTGTCTCTTTCAGTAATTAATCCAGCATCCAAAAATGCAGCTGTTGTAATGGCAGCTGTAGCACATAGACCGACACCATATGTAATACTTTGCAATGCAACATTGCGCAATTGTAATGTATTATATTGACTTGTACTTGAAGTAGAAGATACATCAGAATCATCACATGGAATCTGCAAAGGATCTTCAGATTCTTCATCTGTAAAATCAGTTGGCTCTTCATCTTCGTCGGATAAAAGAAGTTCATCTGGTTGTAATATTAATTCTTCCTTCCTTTTGAGCTTATATTCATAAATTCTTCTTAATTCATCTTCTTGCCTCTTCTGCTTTTTAATTTGTCTTCTGTGCTCAGGTAGATCTGGTAATCCAATTTGATGCTGTCCAACAGATCCAACCTTCTCTCTTTGACTATTAATAAACACTAGTTCTTTGACAGGGATCTTGATATCCTTAGAACAAGAGCAGGAGATGTGCACTTTATGTTTACAGTCGGCACCACCTGGACATGGACCCTCAAATTCTGGACATAGCTTAATCTCACACTTGCAATTGAGGATGTCAAAGAGCTTGTCTAATGTTGCTATGAAAGCCTCTTTCACTTCCAGTTTTCCTCTGCCAAGTGGATATGTTTTTGGCCTTTTCCCAAATTTCTTCTATCTTCTTCAGGACTGTGACTCTTGAATTTAAAATTGGCACCACAAAAGAACTGTTTGCTCGCTCCCAATGTTCAAGCACTTTTGGATAAATATCCTTTGCAAGAGTGGCTGGTGGGTAATTTGTGATATTCTGTACACTCTGTTCTCTTAGCAGAAGCCCATATCTTAGAACATCATGCAGAGTTGGGAGTTCGGAAGGCAGCATTTTTCGACCAGTTCCAATGAAATTACTTACGTGAGTGGAAGTTGCCAATCTTATCTTCCTTTTACTAGCCATGGTTACAAATTTTCAGATTTTGAAATTGGAAGAAACTATTCGTGCCTGGAAAAAAAAAAGAAAAGAAAATGTCACTATTTGTTTGATATTAATAAAAATTAATAAAAAGACACTCAGCTGCAAATGAGTATTGCTAGTTTAAACACTTTTACGAGTGGCATAAAATATTTTTACAGATGTCATAGTTTAATATAAGTATATTCTTAACCTTAGAGCAGAAGTACAAACAGAAATAATGATAAGAAGGCACTTCTTGAGAGAAGAAAGTTTGCTGCGAATTTTACATGAAACGTGAAAATATCACGAAATTGAAGTACCTATTTACCAAGCAAACCCATGTAATTGAGAGTTCATGTAAATATATTTGTGAATTGCTAACAAAAATACAACTTTTTGACCCCCCTCATTTTTTGAAAAAGGAAGTCAAAAAATTCGACACGCCCTAACGTGTAAGGATACAAATATGTGCAGTTTGCAATGTCTTTATCTTTGACGGAATGACGTAATAAACGGAAAAATGAGGATGTTGAAAGAAATGCGGAACCTCTTAACTGAGTTCTGGAAGCTAACATTGTAGAATTCCGACAGGCACTCAGATACGAGGAAGTTAACAGGTAATACTGAGAAGTACTCTGCTATGAAATACAGGAGGATCCTTAACAACAGGAACATTCTCTGTGAGATGATTCGTTATGGAAAATATGGTAGGATATATAATACGGCCTATGATATAACGCGATTATTAAGGGAGAGACACGTATCACTAAAATTTAGAATTAAAAGTAGTTATTAGAAAAACATCGGGAAGTACGTGAGATGTAACAGCAGAATCGGGAATAGTGTCAGGCCAATTTGATACCAGCCTTCTGTGAAAAATTAGCGGGCGACAACATGGCCCGTTGTTATAAATAACAATAATGTGCTACCAGGTATGCAATTTTCGGATCACGGGCGATCATAAAACATGTCAAATGTTTTTAGATGGCATGTTAATAATAATCACGAATTTGTATTTCATGTCACACCAATTTTTGACAATATGCAAATAACTAATTTCAATTCCCAATTTTTTTCAAGTACGTGTCCATTCCGGAGGCTTCATAATCAGTCTAGGTCACAGGACGTAACATGTTTTCTACACAATTACTCTGTTAGAATTATTTCACAAAGTTTGTACCAGTAGTTAACGATAAACCTATAGATATCGTACTGTAAAAGTACGATAATGTTCAGTTAGGGACCCGTAGCCGACTATCATCCCTCATGAAATGGCGTGAAATGAGCCGGCAGTTTGAAGAAGCGACCGAATACACTGGCGTGGAAAGCAGGAGTACCCCGAGAAAACTCACGGGCAATGTACACAAAGTGTTCTATGCGTGGAATTAAAGTCTTCGATTTGCCGGGGTCGAACCCTGGCATACGTTGTGAGTGCAGCCCGATAACAGCACACCAATGAGTCCCTAATTATTCGGCTAAACGTCTGCATCGACATTCGATATAACATAGTTCATTTTTTCACCTACATTATCTTGTGCTCTTTTAACGGCCAGCAGCATATTCAAACGTTATTTTTCAAACGTTTTGACTTTACTTTAAAAAGCCTATAACTTCATAACGTTATTTTGTTATTTAAAGTTTTAGTTGCGGGAACAATTTAAATATATTCTGAAAATGCTCTGTTACAGGAGTAATAGTTTCTGTAGTATGGATATAGTGATATATTGTAAGAACTTTTTATGTACAGTTCAGAAACAATCACATACAAGATAATGATATATATTATTTCTGTTGATATTACTTTATATATATATATATATATATATATATATATATATACACACACACAGTATTATTCACGAGGAGTTACCACCTTTCACAGGACTTACATAATTTGGAGCGAAATATGTCATAAACATGTGGGTCCTATGTTTGTACAGTCCTTTGGTAAACAATGTCGTTTATCCATCCCAGTAGTGTAGATAAGCCGAAGTTGGCGCAATGTATTATAATTGGGGAGTGTGCGGTTGCGGCTGCGGCTGAGAGCCACCTACTGAGGATCGACTAAGACGAGGTCGGTAGTCTTCGGCTCCACTCGGGGGTACACGGAAGACTTCGACTAGTTTTTTTTCGTACACACACGAAGGCGCTCAGCAGTTACGCCCACTTATTGTTCAAGCAAATAAATATGTTTATGGTAGCCATATGGCTTTTTAGAGGCTTAGGTTATGTAAACTCGTAAATCTGTATTTATTATCCGATTTTAAAACAATTCTTTTTAATAAAAAGTAATTTATTAATTTTTATATTGGGCCCAAATTATATATAGGATATTGTACAAAAATGCAAAACTCTCTCATTCAATAACTACATTTCCAGTCCCCTCTCTTGAAGACTTTTTAATACACGATGCCAGAAACTGCAAATTATTAATTGTCCCCGCTTTTTTGTAGGCATATATATATGTTACTCAGAATTTTATTAACATATGTATATATTACTGAACCAAAACCATAATATGAATAACGAATCTGCACACACACATAATACAATCATGATATGGATCAGCATCTACCAATATTCTTAAAAAAAATTGTTTTCTGTGGTTTACGAACAAATATGCCATTGAGACTTGGAATTTACGAGGGCAGCTTGAGTGATTGTCTTATCTTTCGTGATATTCTCAGATATCAATTCTCCATCGCAATCCCAATCCTCTGCAGTCTGCACCAATCCTCACCAATACTCAGCGATCCTATGCACTAAACCTGACCAATCTTCCGAACCAATCCGCAACAATTCTCAAAAATCCTCCACACCAATCCTTATCAATACTCCACACCAATCCTCATCAATCCTCCAAAACCAATCCTTATCAATCCTCCGCATTTATCTGCACCAATCCTCAACAATCCTTCGCACCAATCTGCACTCTTTCTCACAATTCTCTGCACCAATCCTCATCAATTCTCCGCACCAATCCTCATCAACCCTCCCCATCAATCGGCATTAATCCCCAACAATCGGCATCAATCCCCAAAATTCCTCAGCATCAACCTGCACAAATCTCCCACAATCCTCGGCACCAATCCTCAACAATCCCACGCAATACTATGCACCAATCCCGACCAATTCTCAGCAATCCTCCTAAGCAATCGTCATTATTCATTCGATCAATCATAATACTTCGTTCTTATCATCGATGAGTCCTTCGATGTATAACTTGCCCCCCTCCCATATATATAGAAAAAAACATTCATTAGACCTCTCCACAATTTGTACCTATTGACTGAATTAACATTTTGTATGCAGTCCACTATCAATGCATTTTTGTACTTTAATAAATCATTAATATTCTGTATGCGGATCACTACCTTAATAGTTGATTGCTCATAACACCACTTTAAAGTAGTAGGGGATGAAAGAATACGACACACAAAAAAAAAATCAAATCACAATTATTTTATAAAAAAGTTATTCATATATTAGACATTACAATTTCAGAAGAATACAGCTCTTCACATCATGCGATATATCCCCATCTCCTTCAGTTGTAAAATTATTGAAGATACACTGAAGAGCCAAAAAGACCGGTATGGCGTGCGTGTGCAAATAACAGAGGTATGGAACCAATCAGAGTAACGCGATGCGGTCGGCAGCGCCTATATAAGACAACAAGCTTCTGGAAAAGTTGCTATATCGGTTACTGAAGCTAAAATGGCAAGTTATCAAGATTTAAGTGAGTTTTAACGTGGTGTTATAGTCAGCGCACGAAATATGGGACATAGCATCTCCGAGGTAGCGATAAAATTTGGATTTTCGTGTACGACCATTTCACGAGTGTACCGTGAATATCGGGAATCCGGTAAAACTTCAAATCTTCGACATTGCTGCAGCCGGAAAAAGATCGTGAACGAACGGGACAAACGACGACTGACAAGAATCATTAAACGTGACAGACGTGCAACCCTTTCTCAAATTGGCGCAGATTTCAATGCCTCCTGCATACCTTCAGACATTAGTCGAGTCCATTCTACGTCGTCTTGCAGCACTTCTGCGTGATCGCGGGGGCCCTACACGATATTAGGCAGGTGTACTAGTTTTTTGGCTCTTGAGTGTATAACAACCTTTGGTGAGAGGTACCCACATTTTTGGAGTTCAATCGAATGCCTGAGACTATCAACTAGTTCGTATGGGTCATCGGGAAATAGGTAGTCAGAATTCCCAGCATCTTTGCCTTCTTCGTATCGTTTATTTTTGCAAATGTGGTAGAGATGTGTGTCAGTGCATCGGTAAATTTGCCATCATCTTCAGCTCCTTAACTGTAGTCATAGCCATCATTAGTGTAGTCTTTATGATCGTCTTCACCTCCTGTTTCATCCTGAATATCATGTTTACTTTTCCTTCTAGTGGTCGCATGGTCATCATCAGTATTTAGATACGACGACCATTTATTTTGATGTTCGTCGACTTCACGTGAAAGTCTTGCAAATGTACATTCCACACCAACCGACTCATTTGCACTCATTCCGTCTTTAGCATTAACTGTCACATTACAATCGTCTGTGGAATCATTACCCACCGATGCTGCAGACGTTATTGACATCACTTGCTGGCTCTCAAAAGACTAATCCTTGCAGTTCTAGATGTGTTTCTTCAATATATCGTCTTGCATAAACTGCACAGACATATATAGTATTTTTTCCTTATGCAAAAAGGACTCTTCGTACAGGTGGTTCTCTCATGTCACCGAGCACTTTGAACGAAGGTGAAAACTCTGTCCCAGAATCGGAAATGACGACAATCAGGTAGTGATGAAACAGCTCGCGACTCCATTATCGTTAAGAAAAAGTGCAGGCTTTCGTTGTCGCAATTCATCTTCACTGTATAGCGAGAGAGCGCTTCCAAATCGATGAAAACTTCCCAAAATCTAAGCAACAACTATGGTATCAGCATTTATCGCAGCTCTATATATACAAGATGAGTATAAAAGAATACCCCAACTTTGAAGGTCTATAATATAAAAACTCAAACAACCTAAAACCTTGGTTGACCAATCAAATGAACCGTGTAACTGTGAAGTTTGTTTACCACATCTTCATAAATGTTCAATGTGACCACCACGAGCGGCCCGAACGACATCTAGGCGATAATCAAACTCGTTTCACACTCTTGTCAGCATGTCCGGTGTAAGGGTTTGGATAGCGTCCGTAATTCTCGTTTTGAGGTCATCAATATTAGCCGGCAATGGCGGACGAAACACTTGATCCTTTATGTACCTCCATAGAAAAAAATCGCACGGTGTAAGATCTGGGCTTCTTGGGGCCAGTGATGAAGATCCTGGTCACCAGCTGCTCCTCGACCAATCCAGCGTTGCAGCAACGTCTCGTTCAGGTATCCGCAAACAGCTAGGTGCCAATGGGGTGGCGCACCATCCTGCTGGAAAATGAAGTCCCCCGCCGCCTCTTGTAACTGAGGAAACAACTATTTTGTAAGCATGTTCAAATAAGGGATTCCAGTAACAGTGGGCTGGTGAAAAAAGAAAAGGCCGAAAACAGTGTATTTAGATACAGCGCAAAACACTTTCACTTTGGGGGAAGCGCGCTTGTGTTCAATGGTTTCATGTGGAGGCTCGTGAACCCATATCCGCACGTTGTACTGGTCCACATTACCATTTGTATGGAAGGTCGCTTCATCGCTAAAAACCAGCTTAGATATGAAGTCATTGTCTTCCTCGTTTTGGGCACATTAAGGAAACATCAAACCGTCCCCTTCTCATTAACGTGTCAAATGCGAGCTCGCTTCCCCCTCACCACCACAAACCCAGAGATACGAATGCCATCCAAACCGTAACACCGGACGTACTGACAAGAGTGTGGAACGAGTTTTATTATCGCATAGATGTCGTTCGGGCCGCTCGTAGTGGTCACATTGAACATTTATGAAGATCTGGTAAACAAACTTCACAGTTCCACGGTTCATTTGATTGGTCAACCTAGGTTGTAGGTTGTTAGGTTTTGATATTATAGAGCCTTCAAATTTGGGGTATTCTTATATACTAAACCTGTATAACAGACATACATGATTGTGAAAATACAACTTAAAATCTTTAAAAAAAAAAACATGATCTTGAACACATCTTTCGTTGTTTGATGAGTTTATTATTGATATAATATTTATACATGATAAAAATAGATTTCGTGTGAAAGATGTTAATTGAATTTTGACTGGGATTCATTTCATGTTATTAATAACACACCAAAGTTGTATAGCATCAATTTCATCTTGCATGTTTCCAGTCATTTGCATTCGCAGAATGTTGGAATGTTTAATTACATTTATTAAACCATTTGTAATTATATCACACAATAACTGAGACAAGGTACGTTCATGCATGACACCTGATCACCGTTAGCAGGTAGTAAAGAATGTGTCTGTAACTCTAACCATTAAGAAACGTTCGCTTATAGAACTATCAAAGCAATTTACGCCGCTCTTTGAAATACTAAAATCAATACGCATACAGGTAGAGGAACAATGTTGAAAAATATAAGAAGTCTTACTGGAGTAAAATAGGCATCACTCTGTTACCTTATTGTAGCATCTACGTAACATCAGTTAATGAACGTAATTGGTTTGAAGACGTTGTCCTGCCTATTGTTAGTCTCTGCTGAATTTTAGAAATTTTTGGTTTAAATAAAATATACCAATGTAATATTTTTCTTGTATTTTAGGGAAATCACTTAATAAAGATTAAAAAATTGGCGGTATTTTGAGATTTTCTGTGATAAAACATTTAAAACCTTACACGTCTATAGCAGATTTCCCATTGTTGAGATACCAGAAACTATATTTACTTCGGACAGTACAGTAACAGATCAGACATGCCTATATCATATAATATGATATAATAAGTCCACATTTAGGCTACTTGATATTGCTTCTTATAACAACAGGTCGCACAATACTTCGAAAGCGTGTCTCAATATGATAAGGAATTGAGTCGCATAATGTATGTAGTATTGGGACAATATATCGGAAGTTTTTCACTAACTAACGAAACATCCATATCTCATCGCCAAGTTTAAACTTAGCTTTTTTACCTTAATACAATACAGGAGCTTGAGCAACAGAAATAATAGCGGTCTGATTTATCACACTTCCATGAACCGCAAAACTCTTCCAACATATAATATCACGAATATCAATTTGATTAATACAAGAAACAGAAGGCTCAGGATTATTATGAGCACGTCTAAAAAAACACATATCTAATAATCTACAGCCAGAATTAGATGTCATACCCTGAAGACCAACCGGTACAATAAAGCCATAAGAACATAACTTTCTTGACTTAGCATAACTTGCTTTACACAAACATTCTCCTGTTTTGAAACGTCAGTACTTAGTCCTCCAATATTTTAGAAGTCATCCAATTGGTTGGCTAAAACGTGACCTGTGATGTTTTTCATAAAAGAAATCCGAAATGTAACATTAAAAACTTGGTACCATAGCAACGCTACTAAACTCGGCATCACAGTGTGTTCAAAATTGGCTGTTATATCACATACACATAAATCACATAATTATAATAAAAATTAAGGTAACAATTTAAAAATGCGTAATCAGTAGAGACAATTAGTTTATATTGTCTTTAAGTATTACGAGAGCCCATTTGAATAAGTCAAAAATAATAATTAATGGTGAAAATAAACTGATTTTCTTAAGTTAATGGACAACTTACAAAACAGACCATGAGGTCGTCAACAAAGTATGACAAAGGATGGTGACATTTAAAAATTGCAATAAGGCTATTCCCCTTGCAGCATCCCTTTGGCAGTCACAGTATGTGTGGAGACAGATTAAGTCTTCATCCGGAATCACACGCTTGTAAAAACAGAAAAATGTAGTGAAAATCATGTTCAAGACGTGGACTTCTTGGTCGGAAATAAGAGCGGACAGCGAGATAACGCGGCAGGAGTCGCAGAAATGTTAACCACGGCGTTTCTTTCCGAAATTGCAGTAACAGTGATAATTGGCTGTTACGATGTTTCGAATGCCCTCCTTGACAAATAATGGTGAGTCCCCCGGTCAGACACGGGCACATCTGTAGTTCATATAGCCCAAGTAGAAGTTATCACGGGAGGGCTTGAGCAAGGTTTCTGTTACGAAGGTGTGGCGGGTGTTCTTGCTGATGGAAACACAGAGATACTGCATTCCACAGCAGTAGTGACGTCACCAATACAGAGCAGTGTCTCTACTGACGAGACTTGCCCGCTACATGCCACACTGGCCTACAGTCTTTTAGAAATAATTAGAGCACTAACATGATAGTATGTATATATATCTTTATTTTATGAGATGCTGTCGTTTCCAACAGCTCACCTGCCGATGGACAAAGTGGCACAGCCAGGCACATACAGCACTTCAAGTCCTCAGCTCGACGATCAGACAATTGTGACATATTTGATAACAAATGCTATGTTATTTGCTTATATCGTTAATTAACTTTTTTTTTCTTTACACGACACTGCTGTTTTCTCGGGTGCTGGTCTTATTCAGATGTGTGTTAATGTTGTCTACCTTGATGAATGGTAGTTTTATGGAATTGTAATTTGATGTGATGTATGTGTTTTCACTGCCAGGAAGTTTACTGCTATGGGCGCGAATTGCAACTGCTTGGAAGTGGGGCTTCTCTGATTTGCTGGCCACTGACTCCGTAAGTGGCTTGGTTCTCAGGTAGATGGATGCTTTAACACTGTATGCTCCTAACTGTAAACAGCAGAGTATTAATGTTTCTACAATTTTGTCTATTATTTACTGTAATGCGCACCTCTGCATTTTACACAGACTGATTTCCTGGGGCATATGTATGTGGTTATTGTGGTCCTCAAATACGGGATCACATCCTGTGTTCCCCTAAAAGAGCTCCACACTACAACAACCTGACAAAACTTTTTTAAAATTTTGCATTTTTCATACTGAAATATGCCCTTCGACATTAATAAAAATTGAATGATAAATAAATAAAATTCTTTCGGATATCTCCATTAACCGACCCAAAATAAGCGTTGAATAATGCTGATCTTACAATAAGCCGCTGGTGAATTTTCTTCTAAATAAATTAATTCCTGTGATTATAAATGTTACAAAAGTTACAGGCATCNCAATAAGCCGCTGGTGAATTTTCTTCTAAATAAATTAATTCCTGTGATTATAAATGTTACAAAAGTTACAGGCATAATTTCTGATTCTGTTAGACGCCTCAGTTAGCTCGCTACTTGGGGTATCAACCCCACAGGTCACCAGGAAGCATCATCTCAATAGACGTCTATTGAATGGAAATCTTGGAGAGAACTGTCAAATGTTTATTGTTTTATATGATTTATTAATTCATATTTGTACAGTGATACATTTGTTGCCACCGGCAANAACTGTCAAATGTTTATTGTTTTATATGATTTATTAATTCATATTTGTACAGTGATACATTTGTTGCCACCGGCAACTCGATTGATGCATCCATACATAGTATAAAAGGAAGCCCTGGCGTGCATCTGTCTGTCTGTCTGACTGCGCTAATCTCGAGAACCACTGACCGGATTTGGATGCGGTATTCACTGTTATGATCTGCATTTATCGAGGAACGTTTGTGTGGACTAACAGTGGCCCTAGCGCTTATAGGAGCTAACCATTAGCGGTATTAGTGAATTAAGTCTGGAAAAACATTTCCCGCCAGCACGCTCTCGTGGAATACGCTGCTTATACTTTAGAGATATAACAAATTCATTAACGAGAGGATTGTGTAAAATTAAATGATCTACAAAAACGTCAGTGGTAGCATATATCTATCTTCAATAGATAAGTAGTAATTATCGTATTTTCAATTTAAATTACGCAGTAAAAACAAACGTAAAATTCACTATATTTTATAAACAGAAAGAACTTAATCGTTATGAAAATAAATAAATTCATAATTGAAACTGTTTAATGTAGATAAGAAATGTATTTTACAGCATACATTTATTGCCAATACTTTAAAAGTTATGAAATGTTTTGTGAAAAAGTCATTTCTAAAATCGAGACGCGTGAAATGACCTACACGAGGACAAGGAGGGGGCGCGGGGTGTGGCTGATGAAGTCAACGCATCGTTAAAAACATCGTATCTTCGGCCAACGTAACTAAACTAGCACTGAAAACAAACATGAGAGTACTTATGTCTTCAGAAGATAACAGCATGTTTTCTGACATGCTACTAAAAGTCGGAAATGGAGAGCTTCCAATGGATTGTGGAGAAATTACTCTCAATAGACTCAATAGTCACCGACCACCAACAACTGATAGATAACGTATACCCTGAAATACACGACCTTTCAAATAAGACACTATCGTGGTTCAAAGAAAGAGCGATATTATCGCCTGCTAATGAACAAGTCGAAACAATTAATTAATTAGTGCTCGAATAATTCAATGCACANCTAATGAACAAGTCGAAACAATTAATTAATTAGTGCTCGAATAATTCAATGCACAAACACAAGTCTATCTATTACTCAGTGGATACAGAACTCGACAGTGAAGAAGCTGTGCACTATCCCACAGAATTTTTTAATTAATTGAATCCTTCAGTTATTCCACCATATAAAGTGATTTTAAAAGTTGGAGCTCCCATGATTTTATTATGAAATATAAATTCACCAAAGTTATGCAACGGGACTAGATTACAAATAAAAAGTTAAAAAAGTTATTTCATTAAAGGGAACTATTCTTACTCGCTGCGGTAATGGAGAAACAGTTTTAGTACCTAGAATGCNAAACACAAGTCTATCTATTACTCAGTGGATACAGAACTCGACAGTGAAGAAGCTGTGCACTATCCCACAGAATTTCTTAAATAATTGAATCCTTCAGTTATTCCACCATATAAAGTGATTTTAAAAGTTGGAGCTCCCATGATTTTATTATGAAATATAAATTCACCAAAGTTATGCAACGGGACTAGATTACAAATAAAAAGTTAANATGATTTTATTATGAAATATAAATTCACCAAAGTTATGCAACGGGACTAGATTACAAATAAAAAGTTAAAAAAAGTTATTTCATTAAAGGGAACTATTCTTACTCGCTGCGGTAATGGAGAAACAGTTTTAGTACCTAGAATGCAAATAATTCCCTGGGATTTGCCTTTTAATTTTAAAAGATTACATCTTCCAATAAGAGTTTGTTTTGGTATGACCGTTAATAAGGCACAGATTCAAACACTTAATGTGGCTGGAGTGAATTTGAGTGGAGCGTGTTTTTCACACGGACAACTATACGTATCCCTTGCGCGTGTCACGTCAAACAGAAATCTTTTTGTGTTGGCGGTCGGAGACAAAACGATTAATGTTGTATACAAAGAAATTTTCTAAAGCACTATCATATGATATTGTTGTATTAGAGATGTATGAATGTGGATATAGTGAAGGAAGTAGGTATGTCAGAATCGTGGTAAATGGAGGTCCATAATCTCTGCCTACCTTTCTGGGAGACAGGCGTGACGTGTATGTATGTATGTTATAAATGATTTTAGGTTACTAATTTACTATTATATCATAATATATTGTGATTGAATTTCCCTATTTATTTATTAGTATATCGCTGTAAGAACTAAATATTACCCGTTGTTACGTATGTGACGTCAGGAAGCCGGGCCGGGTCGCTAGTGGTAGATAAAAACCTTCCACACTATTGGTAATGATTTCAGAAGAAACAAATTATCTTGAAGAAAATTTAAATAAGAGGCAAATTTGTTTCTGACTCTACAAGAATTTCAAATGAGTTTTGGTAAAGGTTTTAGATTCAGCGGCAGTCACAGAACATTCATGAAACTTACTTTTTAATTCGAATTCAGTAATTCCTGTTCATTTCAGCACAACTTACATTTAAATAAATTCATACAGCTCTGCACTACTCAACTCTTAGAAAATAATATGCACTGAAAATAGACGCGTATGGTAAGTTGGTACAAAAGGTAAACATAAGAACATAAAAATAAGAAACTTACACTTAGTGTACGGTCTGTCGTTTCTTGCATGAATACTAGTATACATTTAGTGATGATTATCCTGTTTATACTTTATGTCCATTTTTGTCCTCAAGGAAATATTAGATGAGTTTCAACATAAAGGATATATTTCAATAAAATAATTTCAGATGCACAGAAGCTATAATAAAGATTTTCAACAAGTGTCAATTTTATAACCCAATTCACTTTAAAATATATTGAATTAAATTTTTTACAGCATTTCCTGCTCACAGAAAAAACCAAGAGGATTTGCGCAGCCAACGTCAAACAGGTCCTTGTTGCGACAAGTGCAGCCACAGTTTTCTGATCCTGTCTTGTCGGAAGGATCACCAGGATTCCACTTGGTGAATCCCGTCGTGTCCAGCGGGTCACCTGCACAAATTGACACTGTCCATTACAACTAATTGTGTGACAAAATTAACTTTATGAAAGTTAATAAAAGACATAATAACATAAATGGAATACAAATAAATTTGCAATACACTTTACATAGTATATTTAATGGAAATTGCAGTAGTGCATACGGAATTTGGCACAGGACACCACGATTGAGTTCGGCTGACACTGGACAATGTTCTCATAACCTGTCATGCAATTTGAACATTGGCAATAAGGTGCTCTCTACTATTTGGTGGCTTGAAAATTTTCTATTTTTAACAGTGAAATGTCTCATAATATAAGAATATCCGAAAATTTAGAGAACATGTTACCTTATTGTGCTTTTTTGTACCCTTTCTAGTCTGATGGCACCCATATTAATTCTTTATCTATGTAAATATTTTTTATAAAACTTTATTTAATAAGTTTGTGAAACTAATTTTAAAAAATTAGTGACGAAGAATTTTAGTTCCGCATATTATACCAGCTTCAGGAGGTGGTCGTGGGTTCGACCCTTGGGAAGTAGAGTTTATTCACGTGCGCTATAATCAACAAGACATCTGTTGTGACAGTTCTACACACGACGAAATACTTAACCTTCCACATGCATGTCCAAAGCAAAAGTAGGCCCCTTACAGTCGTCTTTTCCGCTTCATTCTGGTTCGCTAGCATCCATAATGCTTACAGTTGCTTTTCCCTTCATTCTGGCTCCCTGCCACCTATACTGTTTTTCATCAATGCACTTTACTTAAAAAATTTTATTACCATAGGTACTTTCCATTCTTATTTGGGGCAGCTGTTTTGAATACCTCAGCCATCATTCCTGGACCTAATATTTCTGTGCCCTCTATCTTGATAACACTAAAAATTAAAAATGTTAAGTATTAAAAAATACAAAAAGTATTATTCAAGGTAACAGCCAACATTCGTTTTGTACATTGCTCTCTATTTTCAGAATGAAATATGGTTAGAGCTATATCATTCCACTTTCAAGGAAGATATCTTAATTTTTTTACAAATATAGAGGATCTAAACAGTTATACAAGATCAGACAACAAAATGTATGGATAATGATACTTTGGCATTACTCGCAAACCAATTCTTCAGGCATAAAACAATTGATTTATTGGTCTGAAATGGAAAGAGAATAATATGGATTGCCCAGGAACCATGCGATACTAATTTATAATGTACAGATAAATAAAAATTCAAGGTTTAAAAAATTATATATATAATGTTACTGTATTTTTCGTTTTACGTTGAACTACTTGTATTTTACTGGTAGTCTTCTTAAAACAGCGCTGTTTCCACTCAGTTTCGCGTTTTTCTAGGTTATCATTCAGTGCGTAAGAACACATAGGTTTTGCAAGTCTGACTGAAAACTGAAAATCACTCGAACTTAAAAAGTAGTTCTGGGACGCACTGTGCGGTTTAAAGATTGTGTATTTATCGAAAAAAAAAATGGATTATCTTAAATACTATGGACCGCAGCCCGGAGCTCCCTTAAAGATTGCATTTGTTCTCAACTCTGTGGATCGCTACGAAGGCAGCAGACTGCTTGAAGTATGACATAAACATAATGGATTAAAACTCTGAACGATACGAGTTAAAGTTAAAAACGAGTAGAAATTATAAGTGAACATCTGGATCTTATCAGATTCTTTTCTTGGCAAGGTCAGAGTATAGCACACGAGGGAGAATTTTTAGATCCCATTAACTTGTAAATAAAAAGTTTAGTACATATTTATAAGTTCTCATCAGTAAGTTTTTGGGATAAATTTCATTTCTTTGTTCGTTTTAATTACACATTTTTGAAGGCGATTTAGTGTAATGGTTTATTTCAATTACACTCGCGATTATATACACCCGAGTATAATGCTCAAGCAATAGACTTAAAACGTTGTATGTGATAGATGTCCAACAGAATGACGAACATGAGTATTGAAATATAGAGAATCTCTGAAAGGTTGCAAGGCACAGGTAATAAACAGCAAGGTACCGACATAACTAACGAGTAGAGACCCCAATAAATGACGAATAGAACATGCCATCGGCGGTACATACAGAGAAGAAAGCGATGTTTAGGAATATGACATATTTCTAAAAAAATATACAGTTAAAAATAAATGCCAAATTATGTATGTAATAAAACGTTGCAAGCTATATATCAACTGAAATAAAGAAGTCATTCAATTAAATATCATTATTATACACTTGTATTGCAATATTTCACATACCTACTCATGTCTAGAAATTATTCTAATTCTTTCCAGGTAATTTTAAATTTTTTACAAAATACTATTTTATATTTTAGTTGGAATATTTCAATATTCATTTCAAGAGTTCAGCACATAGCATAACAGAAGTTATTCTTCTCTTTAGGCAAGTTTGTTTAAAATATTTACGTATGTTTTACACAACAATTACGTGAGTATGTAACATGGCTATCAAATATCAGTTGACTCTGCCTTACTACCAACAAACTGACTGAAAATTATTTCTAGGTTTTGCAGGTTTCAAATTTGTTCTACGATCTGAAAAATGTGTGAGCTTGCAGAAAATGCACACTCGCTGTCTGCATTTGAGGATGAGATCCACAGTGGAAGCACGCAGTGATGAACAAATTCAACATGTTGGTCTTGTTAGCTTAACAAAACTCTAACAACATCAGCAGGTTGCATTTCAGCCAAGGGCAGTAAAACTTGATTTTTGTAGTCCAAGTTATATTCCAAAAGTTTAAATTGGGACAAATGGCAAAGAATGGGAATTTTCTTTCCACTTACAGTGTACAGATTTTCGTCAGCTAGGTTGTTTGAAACACTAGTGGGATGAAAAAGTTTGCTAATGTTTAGAGTGAAGTGATTCCCAGTATCCCGATTCACTAGATCAGAAAGTTTAGTGACACTACACTAACTAGGCTTTCACGAGGTGAGTGCTGCATCACTTGTGTGGGCAAGTTTGTATGTTTGTGCAAGTATCATCACCTAAAGATCACCTGCTGACCAAAGTGAAGGTATTATTAATGTCCAACAGTACTATTGAATTAACGGTTTAAATGCAGTGATCATTCAGGAAAAGTGATGAACACTTGATTACAGCCACGTCATCTTGAGACAGGCTTTTGAAATACACAACAGCACTACTCCCTTCTTCTTCTCACATAAATTCCACCAAATCTTCTACATGTCCACCTACATACCATGCGGTCCACCTAGTCATTACTGGAAGTGGAAATAGGAGGTGGTTTTTTTTCATCCTCAGAGTACTTTACCTTCAAGAAAGACATGCACCTGTACTTTCTATTCCTCGCATTCACAAATGCAGGCTTTGTGTTGGCAATACACGTGTTCAGTTCAATTAGACTGGCACTCCATAAGCTAGCAATGATGTTGAGTTTAAGCGCGTGTACGTGGAGAAAATAGTTTGCTATTCAGCTGTTCTAACCAAGGCCACTGTGTCATTTTGCAGACGCATGGTCTTGTCTAGCAACGACTTATGCGATGTACAGTGCTGGCCACTTGAGCAATACGTGTTGGTTGGTAGGCGATTATAACTATTTTACTTTACAGTCTAACATAGGAAAAATTGATAGTGTTGTAATTGTACAGTGGTATATTGTGATTCGCATAATTGTATGCTGGTGGTGTCAGTCGCGAAAAGAAAATCCGACTGGTAATTATAATGACAGGATAGGCTGGCCAGCTCATTAACGTATTCTTATTTGACAATGGAAAATATCTAGGAAAGTTATTTGTGTCTTTACTGCAGAAAGACTTCTCCTAACAAAANTATTCTTATTTGACAATGGAAAATATCTAGGAAAGTTATTTGTGTCTTTACTGCAGAAAGACTTCTCCTAACAAATATAAATGCAGACAGCAGGAAACTGCGTTGTCTTATGAGAAAGTAGCAATTTGAACTGCTCATTGTTTTGAAGTTGCAGTGGAAAGATTTGTTTATACGGAAAGAACATTCAAATTATTGTAACTCAAAAGTTATAACTTCGCCAAAAGAACAAAACGCGATAAATATGTCTCAGTCCTTCCCTCTGAGAAATGCGCAATGTAAATATTTCCGGGAAATTTAACTATAAGCGTTAAAATATTGCATTTTCAATCAAATGAACAAGGGTAAAATAAATGCCTTTTTTTAAGGGCGCGTGTACTTAAAATATTTTAGCAAAAGTTTAAAAAACCTTATTTATAAAACACAAGCTTACTATTTACTTTGTAATTACTAATCTTCAATACCTGAGCACATAGTATGGCTTGGACGAATACTTTACTAACATTGCTATTGTTGACCACTGATAAGAAATAATTTATTTGCTGACTTACACAATCAACAAAACACTTGAACCGTTTATTGAAACTAACAACCTTAAAACATAATTATGCTGTCTGCTTCACGGCGGAAAATGGCGATCCAAAGTACACGAGCAACACTTTGAAGCGGCAGGCATGTGTCATCTAATTTCACTTAGGAAGATTGTTTCAAAAAGGCGCCTACAACAATTTAGACTTAAAGAAATATACAAATACGAAAATAATTAAACTGCAGATATATTATTCCGACACAAGCAAGGCATTCTCGCATATAAATAAATCATGACCAAAATGGCGAAAGACTGCACCGGGACAGATCTGCTCAATGGCATTCACTGGGTGGAGACGTATCACGTAACCGTAAAGTACCCATGCTTGACCGTAATTTTTCAAAAGGTTTTTAAAGCATGTCAGTCTACATAATCTATAGTAATATTACTTGATTTCCAAATTTGGCGACAATCGGTTGCTTCTTTCCGGACATATGCCAAGAAAACTGTATATTTCTTGTGGCGCTGTCGAACAAAATCGTGAACAAAAGAGGTCACGTACTGACACATTTATACTCGTAACATATACTTTCAGAATACGAATGTTGGCCTAAATTGGTCACATAGTACGATAGATACAGCAAATAATTCCTAAAATCTTTATTTGTCTGCCATTTTGAAAATAAGTACCTTAGCTTTTTTTTAATTGCAAGTATTAACAAAGCCGGCAATAGTATTACTTATATGCCAAACATGACAGGAATCTCTTAAGATGTTCCTGAGATATAATGTAAAATCTTTTTTTTAAACGTTATACTATTCTTCAAAAGGGTCCGATTAATAACATTATTGCTTTATAAATTCAATTCTTACATCATGCACTTTACAACGTTCCAAATTTAGTTAAAATCAGTTGGATGGTTCCCGATATATAACATAATGCTATAAATAACAAAATTGCTGCCATTTTGACAATAAGTCTGTGGCGTGACCGAAAACTATAAAATTCCGGTGTAATTGCTAAATACTAAATGTGGACCGAGATGGGAGATATTCGGTTCCTGTGTTTGAAAGATGTTAAAGGGAGAAGGGGGAATACATTCAAGACAGATATTCAGATGATTGCATTGGCTAAAATCAAAAAGTGTATATATACACCATATGGAAAATAGGCTGAAATCAAAAAGTTTATACATGTATATATACACACAAACGTATATGGTTTTTCTGTATTAAGAATTTTCCAAAATTTTCTCATCTTTCAATACACATGATACAATTGCATAGTGACTGAAAGCTATGGTGTCTATGGTGAATCAGATCTCGAGAAACGAAAAATGTGATAAACGTCTTCCAAGGACAGTCGGCACTCATAAAAATGCTTGTATCGGTAAAAAAAATGCCACACAATAGTGCGCCATCCTCAACTGGTGTGCATCGCATGCCTTTCGAAGCGATTACAACAAACACACTGTTATTGGAAGCCTATCCGACTAACCTGGCCTATTTTCTGTAATAAATAATTGGTTTTTCTACGACATATCGAAAATTGTCAGAGCTTATTACATCATAATCGGGAGTTAAAAATGGTCAGACCCAATTGAAGGAGAGATAGAGACTAATAGAGGATTATTAAATGATATTTTATAGGTTTTTCATTTATTCAATATTAAGAATGTTCCCTTTCAGAGTCAACTGAAACCAATACACTAGCTGTCCAACTGGAATTACATGTCCTTAACAACATTCTGGCCTACTCCTGAATCTTGCTGTCCGATGCCCTGTACTCCCCATTAAAAATACATTATATTATATATGGATTCTTACACTGTTGAGGTTCCTTGCATAGCTATAAAACTGGACAAGTTAATATACTCGTTCGCATCATGAACAGGTACAACTTTTTTGCATATTTTTGTATACACGGTCGAGTTACTCTTTCATTGTCACCCGCTTTATTCGATGTTAATAGGGCAAGGGTAATGAAACAAAACTCTTCTCCCAAGCAGGTATTATGACACTGAAACATATCAACAATATCTGTCATAGGTATAACGCGCAATTGATCAGACACTGAAAAAGGGGCGGTCGTTGGCTTTCGAACCAAGGGAGGCAGTGTTTCTTTACAGAGCAGTTGNAAAAGGGGCGGTCATTGGCTTTCGAACCAAGGGAGGCAGTGTTTCTTTACAGAGCAGTTGGTGAACTGTTCACTTGCTACTGCGGTTAAAAAACACAGTGATTTGACAAATGGTACCAATGAGAATAATAGTTTTCTGAAGTTACACTATGCGTGTGCTGGGATGGCTCGACCGTGGCCGAATCCAAACCAGCTTCTGCTTTTCTGGGCAGCTGGTTATTTCCTTAATGACCTTACTGTTGCCCTATCTGCCTACCAACTCATTGTAAACAAACGGCGCTGAAATTTCCGAGTACCACGTGTCACTAAGGAAAGAAGTGAACGTTCGGTTCGAAGGTCTGTGAGGGCCCAACGACAGGTTATATTTGAAAAGCTCACCCTCCAAAACGACAGTACAGATAAACCTGTTAAGTAAGTGTTTTAGAAGCAGACGGCTGAAAACTGCACAACTGCTGACGACGACTCATATTAGTAAATGGCTTCAGTTTGTACAACGGTAACAGAGTTCGAACTGTTCTGAATGGCAAAGAGCCGGCTTCTCCGGAGAGAGATACTTTCTGCTCTGCAGAACAAATGGACTTTGGCGCGTCAGGTGACAAGCCTCTGAAGAAAAAACCTCCTGCAACCAGAGCCTTTGTTGATGGCACGAGCAGGTGGGGGCAGAGTTATTATATGGTGAATGTTTTATTGGAATTGTTTGGCTCCAATTATAGCTCTGGGAGAAAATTTCAACCGAACCGATATGGTTATCTGTTTATCAGTGGAGGTCCTGTACAGTTATGTATATATGACTGCCTCCCCGGGACGGTTGGGATTTTTCATCAGAACAATACATCGTGTCACACCACTCGAACTGTTCCGGAGTGGTTGGAAGAGCACGACCAAGAGAAAGAAATCCAGTCGCCACTAAAGGAAATTGACACTAAATTGTTCGTTTAGTATGCCTGGTAACAATAGGCGATAGTCCTTAATTTTTAAGTGTATTAATCTAGTTTCAGATAGAGCTCCATAAATTGCCACCAATGGGGATTTCTACAAAATGGTGACAACAAATCTTGTAAGTAGTATAGGAATGTCGGTTCAGGAACATGCATCATTTATCAGGTTCCAGGATTCGTTCGCCATCTAAAATGAGGTCACGAATTGTCCCATTTTCTCTAAAAATTTCCCGTTTTCCCCTCAAAATCAACCAATTTTCCATAAAAAATTCCATTTTTCAATAAATATATCCCTTTTTCAAAAATGTTTTACTTTTTTTATTTTATTTTTTCTAAATTTCCCATATTATTCTCAAAAAAGTTGATACCTTAGAATATGCAATAATGAGCCTCTGAAAGGCACCCCCTCAATGCAATTCACCCAGTCACAAAAATATCTATGTTTCATTGGCTATATAGCCGATAAATTTTTCGACCCACAAACCGAATTAATGTCTTAACACAAAGGACCCACCTCCCTCCCACACATATGTCACAGGCCATCACAAGTCTCGCCGCTCCATTTCCCTCGCCATTTACTTACCATAGCTCAGTTGCCATCAACATCCACGCAAGCGAGCAACCAACCACCCGACTCTAACCCCTCCCATAACTTACCAAAGTNTATTCTTATTTGACAATGGAAAATATCTAGGAAAGTTATTTGTGTCTTTACTGCAGAAAGACTTCTCCTAACAAAAATAAATGCAGACAGCAGGAAACTGTGTTGTCTTATGAGAAAGTAGCAATTTGAACTGCTCATTGTTTTGAAGTTGCAGTGGAAAGATTTGTTTATACGGAAAGAACATTCAAATTATTGTAACTCAAAAGTTATAACTTCGCCAAAAGAACAAAACGCGATAAATATGTCTCAGTTCATACCTGTGAGAAATGCGCAATGTAAATATTTCCGGGAAATTTAACTATNTCATACCTGTGAGAAATGCGCAATGTAAATATTTCCGGGAAATTTAACTATAAGCGTAAAAATATTGCATTGTCAATCAAATGAACAAGGGTAAAATAAATGCCTTTTTTTAAGGGCGCGTATACTTAAAATATTTTAGCAAAAGTTTAAAAAACTTATTTATAAAACACAAAGTTACTATTTAATTTGTAATTACTAATCTTCAATACCTGAGCACATAGTATGGCTTGGACGAATACTTTACTAACATTGCTATTGTTGNTTTGTAATTACTAATCTTCAATACCTGAGCACATAGTATGGCTTGGACGAATACTTTACTAACATTGCTATTGTTGACCACTGATAAGAAATAATTTATTTGCTGACTTACACAATTAACAAAACACTTGAACAGTTTCTTGAAACTAACAACCTTAAAACATAATTATGTTGTCTGCTTCATGGCGGAAAATGGCGATCCAAAGTACACAGGCAACACTTCGAAGCGGCAGGCATATGTTATTTAATTTCACTTAAAAATACTGTTTCAAAAAGGCACCTACAACAAACTACATTGAATGAAATATACAAATACAAAAATAACTAAACTGCGTATATATTATTCTGACTCAAGCAAGGCATTCTCGCATATAAATAAATCATGACCAAGATGGCGAAAGACTGCACCGGGACTGATCTGCTTAATGGCATTCACTGGGTGGAGACGTATCACGTAACCGTACAGTACCCATGCTTGACCGTAATTTTTCAAAAGGTTTTAAAGCATGTCAGTTTACATAATCTATAGTAATATTACTTGATTTCCGAATTTGGCGACAATCGGTTGCTTCTTTCCGGAGATATGCCAAGAAAACTGTATATTTCATGTGGCGCTGTCGAACAAAATGGTGGACAAAAGAGGCTACGTACTGACAAATTTAAAACTCGTAACATATACTTTCAGAATACGAATGTTGGCCTAAATTGGTCAGATAGTACGATAGATACAGCAAATAATTCCTAAAATCTTTATTTGTCTGCCATTTTGAAAATAAGTACCATAGTTTTTTTTAATTGCAAGTATTAACAAAGCCTGCAATAGTATTACTTATATGCCAAACTTGACAGGAATCTCTTAAGATGTTCCTGAGATATAATGTAAAATCTTTTTTTTTAACGTTATACTATCCTTCAAAAGGGCCCGATTAATAACATTATTGCTTTATAAATTCAATTCTTACATCATGCACTTTACAACGTTCCAAATTTAGTTAAAATCAGTTGGATGGTTCCCGATATATAACATAATGCTATAAATAACCAAATTGCTGCAATTTTGACAATAAGTCTGTGGCGTGACCGAAAACTATAAAATTCCGGTGTAATTGCTAAATACTAAATGTGGACCGAGATGGGAGATATTCGGTTCCTGTGTTTGAAAGATGTTAGAGGGAGAAGGGGGAATACATTCAAGACACCATATGGAAAATAGGCTGAAATCAAAAAGTTTATACATGTATATATACACACAAACGTATATGGTTTTTCTGTATTAAGAATTTTCCAAAATTTTCTCCTCTTTCAATACACATGATACAATTGCATAGTGACTGAAAGCTATGGTGTCTATGGTGAATCAGATCTCGAGAAACGAAAAATGTGATAAACGTCTTCCAAGGACAGTCGGCACTCATAAAAATGCTTGTATCGGTAAAAAAAAGCCACACAATAGTGCGCCATCCTCAATTGGTGTGCATCGCATGCCTTTCGAAGCGATTACAACAAACACACTGTTATTGGAAGCCTAGCCGACTAACCTGGCCTATTTTCTGTAATAAATAATTGGTTTTTATACGACATATCGAAAATTGTCAAAGATTATTACATCATAATCGGGAGTTAAAAATGGTCAGACCCAATTGAAGGAGAGATAGAGACTAATAGAGGATTATTAAATGATATTTTATAGGTTTTTCATTTATTCAATATTAAGAATGTTCCCTTTCAGATTCAACTGAAACCAATACACTAGCTGTCCAACTGGAATTACATGTCCTTAACAACTTTCTGGCCTACTCCTGAATCTTGCTGTCCGATGCCCTGTACTCCCCATTAAAAATACATTATATTAGATATGGATTCTTACACTGTTGAGGTTCCTTGCATAGCTATAAAACTGGACAGGTTAATATACTCGTTCGCATCATGAACAGGTACAACTTTTTTGCATATTTTTGTATACACGGTCGAGTTACTCTTTCATTGTCACCCGCTTTATTCGATGTTAATAGAGCGTGGGTAATGAAACAAAACTCTTCTCACAAGCAGGTATTATGACACTGAAACATATCAACAATATCTGTCATAGGTATAACGCGCAATTGATCAGACACTGAAAAAGGGGCGGTCGTTGGCTTTCGAACCAAGGGAGGCAGTGTTTCTTTACAGAGCAGTTTGTGAACTGTTCACTTGCTACTGCGGTTAAAAAGCACAGTGATTTGACAAATGGTACCAATGAGAATAATAGTTTTCCGAAGTTACACTATGCGTGTGCTGGGATGGCTCGACCGTGGCCGAATCCAAACCAGCTTCTGCTTTTCTGGGCAGCTGGTTATTTCCTTAATGACCTTACTGTTGCCCTATCTGCCTACCAACTCATTGTAAACAAACGGCGCTGAAATTTCCGAGTACCACGTGTCACTAAGGAAAGAAGTGAACGTTCGGTTCGAAGGTCTGTGAGGGCCCACCGACAAGTTATATTTGAAAAGCTCACCCTCCAAAACGACAGTACAGATACACCTGTTAAGTAAGTGTTTTAGAAGCAGGCGGCTGAAAACTGCACAACTGCTGACGGCGACTCATATTAGTAAATGACTTCAGTTTGTACAACGGTAACAGAGTTCGAACTGTTCTGAATGGCAAAGAGCCGGCTTCTCCGGAGAGAGATACTTTCTGCTCTGCAGAACAAATGGACTTTGGCGCGTCAGGTGACAAGCCTCTGAAGAAAAAAACTCCTGCAACCAGAGCCTTTGTTGATGGCACGAGCAGGTGGGGGCAGAGTTATTATATGGTGAATGTTTTATTGGAATTGTTTGGCTCCAATTATAGCTCTGGGAGAAAATTTCAACCGAACCGATATGGTCATCTGTTTATCAGTGGAGGTCCTGTACAGTTATGTATATATGACTGCCTCCCCGGGACGGTTGGGATCTTTCATCAGAACAATACATCGTGTCACANCTTTCATCAGAACAATTCATCGTGTCACACCACTCGAACTGTTCTGGAGTGGTTGGAAGAGCACGACCAAGAGAAAGAAATCCAGTCGCCACTAAAGGAAATTGATACTAAATTGTTCGTTTAGTATGCCTGGTAACAATAGGTGATAGTCCTTAATTTTTAAGTGTATTAATCTAGTTTCAGATAGAGCTCCATTAATTGCCACCAATGGGGATTTCTACAAAATGGTGACAACAAATCTTGTAAGTAGTATAGGAATGTCGGTTCAGGAACATGCATCATTTATCAGGTTCCAGGATTCGTTTGCCATCTAAAATGAGGTCACGAATTGTCCCATTTTCTCTAAAAATTTCCCGTTTCCCCCTCAAAATCAACCAATTTTCCATAAAAAATTCCATTTTTCAATAAATATATCCCTTTTACAAAAATGGTTTACTTTTTTTATTTTATTTTTTCTAAATTTCCCATATTATTCTCAAAAAAGTTGATACCTTAGAATATGCAATAATGAGCCTCTGAAAGGCACCCCCTCCATGCAATTCACCCAGTCACAAAAATATCTATGTTTCATTGGCTATATAGCCGATAAATTTTTCGACCCACAAACCGAATTAATGTCTTAACACAAAGGACCCACCTCCCTCCCACACATATGTCACAGGCCATCACAAGTCTCGCCGCTCCATTTCCCTCGCCATTTACTTACCATAGCTCAGTTGCCATCAACATCCACGCAAGCGAGCAACCAACCACCCGACTCTAACCCCTCCCATAACTTACCAAAGTTCGTCCCCCTCATCATCCACCCACTCTACCACACTCCGTAGGTCTTTCATTCCGTCAAAGGCATTAACTGTCTCGTCATAATTGCCTGACGAATCGGTACCCACCGATGCAGCTAGATGTATTGACTGCAACAATTTCTCGCTCTCAAAATACGAATCCTTGCAGTTATTGACGTGGTTCTTCAATTTATCACCTTTCATAACCTGTGCGCGGCAATTGTCGTAATGCTTCATCGCACGAAAAGTACTCTTTGTACAGACGGTTCTCTTATGTTGCCGAGCATGGTATCTTTTGCTGAAGATGATTCCACAAAGCAGGACTGTTTTCATGTAATTTTCCAATAGTGGGNGACTGTTTTCATGTAATTTTCCAATAGTGGGAGACGGTACATTCATAGAGGGAAGCTCTACAGTAGACTTCGGGCAATCATTGTATTGTGCCATCTTCACGAAAAAAAACCTGAAGTTCTTTCCACAGTGGCAACATGTGTATCTACTTGACGAAGCTATTGTTCAATATATATAGCTATATATATATATATATATATATATATATATATATGTACTTTTTAACACATTTAATCTGCGATATTTAAGCATTTTTATGCCCCCATTACACCAGACATTTTTATCTAGTTCCTTGATCTCATTACCGTGTAGTTATATCTTCAACAGTTTCTTCCATATAAGCTCTTGGCTCAGCTTGAACTCATGGACACTCTTAGAGCAGACATCAGACTAGTACCACACTGACCCCTAAATTACCCCTAAATGGCCCCTCCTGCACCGGCATTTAACATGTGTGCTAGAGTTGGTTATGTAATATGTTCGTAAACTTTTATTAATTTTTTTTTTCGATTTTTACAATTTTTTCCTAAATTTTTAGTTTTCATCGTAATTGGAGTAAAGGTCAAGGTCATCGACAACCTACATGGCAGTCGGGGGTTATCAATAAAAGATTTTTCTTAATTTAAGAAATAAGTTTTGTTCAGATTTTTACAACGTTTTTATGATTGGAAGTTGGAAAGTAGGGTTAGGGATTGATGGTTAAGGTTATCGGGTTTTCCGGGTTAGAGTGTAGAGTTGCATTATATAATCCTTGATTTTTGGAATTTTGTTTGCAATTTTTCTCGATATTATAATAATTGCTAGAGGCGGGTGTGGAAAGGGGATGAGGTAAGTGTGGTGGGTTGAGTGTAAGGTTAACATGATATGTACTTAAATTTTTATAATAAATATTTCTATTTCTTTTGCGACCATTCTCGAATGTTTGTGCCTGGGTGGAATGTTGTGAGGGGAGGGGTGGTTCCTTAGGATGCTCGGGTGAGCAAGGGTGGAGTAGCGCAGCGTTATATGTTAGATTTTTGAGGATTTTTTTCGATTTTTTATAATAATTTTCAGAGTTTTGGTGGCGGTGAAGACGTGAAGAGAGGATGGTGGGATGACTCAGGAGTAGGGTAGGTAACGTTATATTTTCTTAAATTTTTGAGGTTGTTTAACGATTTTTATAATAATTTCAAGGGAAGTTTGGTGGAAGTGGAAGATGTGAGCTTGGCTAGGCGTGGGTTGAAGAGGAAGACATTCCTATACTACTCTTGTACTAGGTTATAATTTGAGGAGTTTATTGGATATGTGAATGAAAACCCACACAGTCCTGCCACGAGAATGTATTTTACGAAGCTGGCATTCTACAGATACGATCAATTTGGAATTTATCGCACAGTTCCGTTTCCCGAAAGAAAAGTTTGATTAAAAAAAAAAACACTACGGGCAATATGTATTCATATTTTATTACTAAAAAATTTTTAGCGGTTATCACACGTATGATTTATTATAGACTTATACTCATAAATTCACAAAATATCGTAGGTCCAAATGTTTGTCTAAATTAAAAATGTAAGGGGTCCCGCTGTAACGATAAGTATGTCAAACAGTGATACATATGTAATTAGAAAGTCTATACAAAATCGTTGCTCTTATGAGAGTTTCAGCAGCACTTGTATTTCCGTACAAAGGATAACGAAATCTTTGTAATATATTTAGGCACTGAGATACTCAAAATGTACAATAAAATGTGAAGTGTTGCAAGAATATTATTATATGATTGCTGTCACAAAACATACATAAATACATAATTCGTTAAGATTTGTTAACAACATGGAAATGAAAATTAAATATATTTGCGCATAACCATATTAACTGACAGAATTTTAACTTGTACATGAAATTTTCTTGACCCAATTTGATAAATTCCATTTTTAAACACTACAAGTAAAATAAAAAATTTCTAGGAGCACATTTCTCCATTTTATTTTGTACGAGGAAAGTCATACGTTATAGTTTAATCCATTTCCTATTGGCGAAGTCATTAAGTTCGGGAAAGCTTGTGTATCTTCATATTAAGTAACCATCCGAACTAAACTTTATGAAGCCACACGACGCTCAAACTAAAATATACTGAGCATACGAAATTAAGTAACGCTTGTAGTCTCCACTACAGAAAGAGGCAGTGGTGCTTCACTTCTAGGCAAGTTTTAATTACACACATTTTGGACAGAATTTCTTCAAAAGGAGTATTATTTGCATAGTTATTTTATTGTTGCCTTAAATATACTTATGTAAGCACTACTTATAATAATTTAAAACTGTCAAGGTACACGTTAGTATTGTGTTATATAAAAAAAGGCAACGAAATAATGCAGCGTTTAGTTGTACGGCTTGATAACAATTAACATAGCATTTATTGATATCTTAGTAACCAATAAGCTTTAAAGAAAAGTACAATAACGTTTGTCTTAAAATCTTGATACAAAGCTGTTTTTTTCAAATATTGGTTTCTCTCAATGCAATAAAATTTAATTGAAGATTTATCAACACGAACAATTTAATGCATAAATGTGGTGCGAAGAGTACAGGTAACGAGATAAGATAAATGTTTTACCCAAGGGTGAAATTTTCAGAGTACGTGACCTGACCTGTACCTTTCACAAGTAATTACGACATACCATAATTGTGATTCATAAACTGTTAAAAATGACTCGTATAAACAAACCGACAAATAAGATTCTCAAGATTTACGTTATAAAAATCCAATAAATAAGTTAATTTTTGCTGCGGGTTAAATTGTAGATATACTCGCCTTTACTAGAAAATAAGAAGCCGGTGAACAGTAAGGTAACGCTGAGACTACTTACCGAAAATTGTGAGGTACTGTCCTTCCACGAACATATCGTGGAATCCGAGATATACGCAGTCATTTTTCCAAGCCTCTGATATTTTGGGATGCATCTGGAGGATCCTGTGCAACACCTTAAGCTCCTGTTCTGAGTTGACAATGGCGAGGTGTGCGCCTTCGTCGTTGCACTTCTGTCGAGCCTCGAGCCATGTCTTCGTGTCAGTGTGGAGCTTGTAATAGCCGAAGCCAGGGACCAACTCGTAGCCCGGCGCAGCTCTCGGAGGAGGGGCTGCAAGCAACAAAGTACCGATACACCCCAAGTCTCGAGGTGCTGCAAGCAACAGAGTACCGGTACACTTCAAGTCCCGAGCGACTGCAAGCAACAAAGTACCAGAACACTCCAAGTCTCAAGGGGCTGCAAGCAACAAAGAAACGATACACCCCAAGTCTCGAGGGGCTGCAAGCAACAAAGTAACGATACACCCCAAGTCTCGAGGGGCTGCAAGCAACAAAGTAACGATACACCCCAAGTCTCGAGGGGCTGCAAGCAACAAAGTACCGATACACCCCAAGTCTCGAGGGGCTGCAAGCAACAAAGTAACGATACACCCCAAGTCTCGAGGGGCTGCAAGCAACAAAGTAACGATACACCCCAAGTCTCGAGGGGCTGCAAGCAACAAAGTAACGATACACCCCAAGTCTCGAGGGGCTGCAAGCAACAAAGTAACGATACACCCCAAGTCTCGAGGGGCTGCAAGCAACAAAGTAACGATACACCCCAAGTCTCGAGGGGCTGCAAGCAACAAAGTAACGATACACCCCAAGTCTCGAGGGGCTGCAAGCAACAAAGTAACGATACACCCCAAGTCTCGAGGGGCTGCAAGCAACAAAGTAACGATACACCCCAAGTCTCGAGGGGCTGCAAGCAACAAAGTAACGATACACCCCAAGTCTCGAGGGGCTGCTAGCAACAAAGTAACGATACACCCCAAGTCTCGAGGGGCTGCAAGCAACAAAGTAACGATACACCCCAAGTCTCGAGGGGCTGCAAGCAACAAAGTAACGATACACCCCAAGTCTCGAGGGGCTGCAAGCAACAAAGTAACGATACACCCCAAGTCTCGAGGGGCTGCAAGCAACAAAGTAACGATACACCCCAAGTCTCGAGGGGCTGCAAGCAACAAAGTAACGATACACCCCAAGTCTCGAGGGGCTGCAAGCAACAAAGTAACGATACACCCCAAGTCTCGAGGGGCTGCAAGCAACAAAGTAACGATACACCCCAAGTCTCGAGGGGCTGCAAGCAACAAAGTAACGATACACCCCAAGTCTCGAGGGGCTGCAAGCAACAAAGTAACGATACACCCCAAGTCTCGAGGGGCTGCAAGCAACAAAGTAACGATACACCCCAAGTCTCGAGGGGCTGCAAGCAACAAAGTAACGATACACCCCAAGTCTCGAGGGGCTGCAAGCAACAAAGTAACGATACACCCCAAGTCTCGAGGGGCTGCAAGCAACAAAGTAACGATACACCCCAAGTCTCGAGGGGCTGCAAGCAACAAAGTACCGATACAGCCCAAGTCTCGAGAGACTGCAACCAACAATGTACCGATACACTCCAAGTGTCGAGGGGCTGCTAGCAACAAAGTACCGGTACACGTCAAGTCTCGAGGGGCTGCTAACAACAAAGTTCTGATACACTCAAAGTCTCGAGGGGCTGCAAGCAACAATGTACCTATACACTCCAAGTCTTGAGGAGCTGCAAGCAACAAAGTACCGATACACTCAAAGTCTCGAGGGTCTGCAAGCAACAATGTACGTATATACTCCAAGTCTTGAGGAGCTGCTAGCAACAAAGTACCGATACACTCAAAGTCTCGAGGGGCTGCAAGCAACAAAGTACCGATACACCCCAAGTCTCGAGGGGCTGCAAGCAACAAAGTACCGATACAGCCCAAGTCTCGAGAGATTGCAACCAACAATGTACCGATACACTCCAAGTGTCGAGAGGCTGCTAGCAACAAAGTACCGGTACACGTCAAGTCTCGAGGGGCTGCTAACAACAAAGTTCTGATACACTCAAAGTCTCGAGGGGCTGCAAGCAACAATGTACCTATACACTCCAAGTCTTGAGGAGCTGCAAGCAACAAAGTACCGATACACTCAAAGTCTCGAGGGTCTGCAAGCAACAATGTACGTATATACTCCAAGTCTTGAGGAGCTGCTAGCAACAAAGTACCGATACACTCAAAGTCTCGAAGGGCTGCAAGCAACAATGTACGTATACACTCCAAGTCTTGAGGAGCTGCTAGCAACAAAAAACCGGTTAATTACAATTCTCGAGGGACTAGCAGCAAGAAAGTACATATACACTATAAGTTTCAAGGGGCTGCTGGCAACAAAGTACCGATACACTCCAAGTCTCGAGGTGCTGCAAGAAATGAAGTACCATTACACTCCAAATCTCGAGAGGCTGCTAGTATGCGTCATAATTTCGGATTCATAGACATAACTGAAAATATACGATTATAAAAATTTTCTATTTTACGAGTTGTTTCATATTTTTTGTTCCTTATTTTAATTGTGTATTATCTTATTATTGTAAAAGGTTGAGATAATAAAATATTAGCTTTGGCAGGGGTGGGGCGAGGGGGTGGAGATTGGAATATAATAAGCAGCCCCCACCCCCTGCCCTTCCGTTTCGTAGTGGACAAATCTTTCAAATGGCTCTAAAATTGCCTTTCGGGGGCTTGGTATCGGAAATTCTTGGGCATCGATTTTTTGAAGGAAAACGTAAAATTTTTACGATAAAAAGGGAAATTCTCATGGAAATGAGTGAAATGTTAATGAAAAAAGAGAAGTTTTAAGGGTAAATTGTTCGCTTTTGAGAGAAAAATGTGTAATTTTGAGGGGAAAATTGGGAAAAAATCGTGATGTCATCCAAGACGGCGGACGACTCCTAGCTGCTACTCATGACTCATGTCCTAGAACCGATAAAACTATACTACTCAAAGGCGAACATGAGGGAATTTATGCTGTGAATTGTGTGTCAGTATGGACTCGACATACAAGATGATATTTGAGAAACAATACTCTCGTAAAACCAACTAGATTGCGGGTTCATCGTAGCCGTACCTGTCACTGAAGCAACTATTCCCACTTTCTCACGGTCCTCGCATTTTTGTACGGTTTGCTTGACGTCCACCTCCCAAGCTCCGGTCTCCAGACGATCATTCCCTTTGGCGCTACTTTCGTGATTCAGCTGCACCTGGGAATACAGGTTATACCAATATTTACACCACATTTCACATAAAGGTTTAAAAAGGCTATTAATACACCCTTTTATGTTTTGATATGCAATAACAGTAAGAAGTATGATAATGAAGGAAATTGACTTTAAAGGAAAATAATAAAATGTGTTATAGTAATTACAAATTTATAAGTTTTTCTTGCAAATATAAAAATTTCAACATTATTATTTCCCTACACTTCTACTCTAAATAANTTGAAACATTATTAATTCCCTAGGCTGCTGCTCTAAATAATCATTTATGCTATTTTCATGCAATGGAAGATATATTGTAGATTTTTAATGTGTGGTTCCTGTTTTTAAATTTAAAAATTTAATATTAAATTTTAAGATATAAATAGCTGAAATTAAACCCTCAACGCAGATTAACCAAGTGTCGTATTTCAAAGAAATTAAGGTTTGCCACTCATACGATTTCAATACACATTTCAGCTGAAATTACACTTTGTGCTACAGTAACGTTTTAAAAGTTTTTACGGAATAATTTAAATTAAAATTGTAATATTTATGCATAAAAAGTATGCTGAATGTGCTTTTTCGGTGATTTGGTATTTTAATGAAGTTATATTTGTCATACCATGAAACCATAAAATACCTTAAAATTTTGTAAAGAAATGTTTTCACCCTTTAAACAAGTTCTATGTATGAATAATTCTAGTGCATCCCGGGATTAACTTCAACGGGTTATAAAGTAACATAAATGGTTGCTATCTAACTATGATTACACAAGGCAGAATAAACAGACGAAACAGCTTGTGAAAATCGATAAAAATAATAATCACATTCCATCTATAATTTGTAACGACATGAAATGTTACTGTTCTGTAGGGAAGAACACGTGAATAATTTGAAAGGAAAATTCCAAAATAATATTGAAGCATTCCTCAAAATGTATTTATTATTCTTCTGTTCAAAGAGTAACACCGAAGTTGTAAAAAAACACAGTCCTTTGTTGCAACATCTGACATCACCACTTGGAGTTGCTGGCCTCGTATAACAAGACAGTTCCGAGTCCTGTTAGTAAACATCTCCATTGTGTGGCGCGTGGCAGCTGTTCTTTATGACGTCACATTAATTGGCTCTTTTTATTGGGACAAGTGACTCGCCCCCGAAAAAAAAATTATTCCTTTTTGTAAAATGTTGCTATTCAAGTCTGTAAATTTTATACAAATATTTTTTTGTATCGGTGCTAGTTTGAGCAAATCCATAGGATACATCGTTTTCCAAATTACATTTATATTGTTTGTTTATTAAACATTTGTCGGAAAAAACAATATTAAAATTTATACTGTAAAAATGCTTAATTCACAAGAAAAAATAATTTTCGTAGTGATTATTATTAAATAATAACTAAAACGTTTGCGAAGTGTGTGACGAAATATCATTTTTATCTCAATGTATGAATCTTGTGAATTCTTAGAGTTTGAGTGAATCAAAATCTCAATAGAAAATGCAAGGTAAATGTTTGATGAATAGTGCCAAAAGAGTTGTAACTTATCTGGCGTGGAAAGGATGGGTAATACTTTTACTGATCGAATATCATGTATAGTAATTCTAACAGTGATGTTATCAAATGACAATAAAAATTATCAATAATATTCAATAGAAAAATTTAATTTTACTGCGTGAACTAATGCACGATTTGGTGCGTTTTACAATATTATAATACCGTATTTTGACTGTAACCTAGATGTAGATATATGGCATTGGTGTGTTAAGTCCAGTACAGTGCGAAATTACTACGGGAATTAATATGTCTTACATAAATGCTTCATCTTATATGCGCCATATTTGCAACGGGTAAAACAATCTAGTTCTTCGCAAATAAAAATATACGTTAAACAACATTACATAATAGCTTTTAACGAAAACTTAAACTCAGGTTACTGCTTGCTATGAAATGTCAGATAGAACATGTGCTAGCAGATATTCAGTATAAATGGTACCATTTCACATATCAAACGAGAAAATAAAAATCCAGGATACCGTAAAAATGGTTTTCGAGACATAATAAAAAAAGTGTCAATTTACTAGAGCTCGAGTTTAAACAGACGGTTACTATAGTTCTTTGCCGTATGCGCAAATTAACTGATGCAAACATATTAAAATCAATATGAGTGAAAAGTATTTTCTCAAAATATTACGTTTCTGAAATGACTTATATGTAGTGCCTCGTTATCATATACCTCCGCCGCAAATAAGCTTCACGGAGATGCAGAAAGCCAGATAAATCTGCAAGAAAGAAGCCTAACTGGAAGGGATAACACAAATAGTGACTTTTAAGGTAAACTGGAAAAACCGCATTTATTATTGTTTCATATATTACAAATCGCAATTAAACATATTTATGGTTGGATCGTTGAACAATTAGCAGCTTTGTTTCAAAGGAATGGGTACGAATACCAAATAAGTTGTTAATTTTGCAGAAATATTTGACAATAGTCAGGCCGCTTAAATTGTCTTCATATTATATTTCAGTAAATGTGTACTAACTTAAGTGCTGAGGAGCCGACAACCGCAATATTATACAAAATTAAATATTATCAGTTTTACAGATCTCCAGTATCTCAATGAAATATTTCCTAGTATACCGTACTATTAGCAAAATATTTCTGAATAAGAAATATTAAGTTTCATGTTCTGTTAGTTGGTAACACATTCTGGCAACCGGAGTATTTTACTCAAGACGTTTCAATAATCAAATTCACAACATTTCCAAACAAAATGTTTACGTAAAGAAGTTCTGGATTCCGAGGAAAGAAAATAGAAGACTTTGAAAGTTACAAATAACTCAAACCACTCTAAAACATATAGGGCAGTGAGTTTTCTGGGGGATTAAAACAAAATGGCATTTTATTTAGTATCTGAATGTTAGGAAAGGCAGTTACATGGGATATTTGGATGAGTTTGGTATCACATGACTTAAAAACGTGCCGTGTCAATATATGTCAATTAAAATATAGTTTTATCAGTGAAATTTTCTTGATGGAGGAAGGAATGAGTCGGAATTCTTCTTTCCTGTACAGGAGCTTCGAGTTATTTATAATCTCTTGGCCCATAGGTTGTAATTTACTTATCGTGTTGGGAGATGGAAAAAAAATTACGCATGACAGAGTTCAGGCAACGCGGTGTGGGCAGANATGAATTCTGCTCGATGGAGGAACGAATAAGTCAGAATTATTCTTTCCTGTACAGGAGCTTGGAGTTCTTTATAAACCCTTGGCCCATGGGCTGTAATTTACTTATCGTGTTGGGAGATGGAAAAAAAATTACGCATGACAGAGTTCAGGCAACGCGGTGTGGGCAGACACTTGTCGAGGATAACACAATTTTTCTGTTCCCTAACTTCATTTGTCGGTTGAGACCCTTCTGCCAATCAGTGAAAATATCCCGCTTCACCCAAGATTTATTACTGTTTTTGTAGTTTACCGGCAAAGTCTCGACACCTTTAAAAGAAAGTGGAGTTTTGTATTTCCTGAAAAGCAATAAGAGTAATTTTTTGGTCCTATTCAGTTTGGCACCAAGAATTAGTGTTGTGTGTTCCTTACTAAATTTACCTCCATGAAATTGATCACCCTTAAATGTATACGTTGCAGTGGTGAGACATTTGTAAAACAAAGAAGTTTCGTCGGCATTGAACACGTCGTTAGGATTGTAATTAGACCAAATAGACGGTAAAACGGAAATCAATTGATTGGAAACATCGGCATTAACATCGTTTCTCTCGCCACAAATTTTTTTAAATACTAGGCCATTTCTGTTTTGAAACATTCTAGCCAACCATTGCTTCAAGTGAAGTTGGTGATGTGTATATGTTCATCNACTAGGCCATTTCTGTTTTGAAACATTCTAGCCAACCATTGCTTCAAGTGAAGTTGGTGATGTGTATATGTTCATCAAAATCATGAACCTTATGTTTAATTAAACTCCACGCACCACAATGTTGTCAGCTCAGCAGAATTTGATCCATTTGACCAGGCACAGCTCTAGTTCGGGGAATTCTCCAACTTGTGCCCATTGGTGCACTCAGATTCTACTGTCGTTTTTTCCTTATTCAAAATTCGAACAGTAGATAACGGTACTCCAGAGTCCTAAGACACGTACGCAAACGACTTCCAACTTTCTATGTCATAAATTAATTTCAGTTTCATCACTGGCCGTGAGCACAACTCCTTTCTCTAAAGAGGCATGGTGGCAACTGGTTCATTTTGCAGACACACGATATTGGTTTATCATGTGCTCATAGTTTTTTGCGTTTGGATATTTCTCACTAGTAGAGGTAATGAGGCGATGTTTTCTCATGAATGGAATAGAAAACTCAAGAAAAGCATCGGTATATTTTCTCAGAAATAGAGGTAACTGCTTTTTCAAGAAGACAGGAAAAAGGTGAAAAAATGAAGGGTCAGAATTTTCTACCTTTTTCATGGCTTCCTGAGAGACATGTTACCTCTATTTGTGAGAAAATATGGCAATGCTTTTCTTCGGCTCTCACCTGTTAGTGTGTGAAATGAACCAGTTACCACCAAGCCTCCTAAGAGAAAGGTTTTGTGCCTCACTGCCAGTGCTAACCTAAAATTAATTTATGACATCAAAAACTTTCCTTTACTTGAAACGATCGGAATACGTCACAATGAAATACATCAGTAATGGTGTAGCCGGCTTACGTGAAGGTGTTACTTGTAACGTGTTACGTGAAACGTGAAGTCATTGACAACACGACTTACTCTGTAAACGCTCTCACCAGTGCATTCCAGTGACCGGTGTGGTTCCTGCTGCTGCTGATAGTGAAGTGTATGTCTGCCGGCAGTGAAGATGAGCACTGGGGGCTGGACTCACATGACGTCACCGTCAGCAACCCGAGCAGCCACACGCCGTGGATCACTACTCCGGCCATCTTGTTCTCCTGCCGTCACTCACCAATCACAATCACGTTACACACTCATGTATGTCTTTATGCTTATTGTCCACTGAAGCTTAAATACACTTTCACACTACACGCTTACACTGAATTTNCTTACTGAATTTCTAGGGCGTAGTCTTTGAAACAGATCATGCCATTCGTTAGAGTTATTTAACATTTACCCTTCACTTACTTTGTGACCGAATTAAAAATTAAAAGTTCCGTATCTTCACATGTTACTTAACGTTTTAAGGCCCCAGGTGCCGAAAATTAATTTTAATAGCTATGATTTAAGTACATCTTACGTTTTTGTGATGTACAAATATAAAATTTTAATCTCATGATAATCCAAAATTGGGGCAATTAAGTATACAAAATTAACTATGGGAACTGTAGCAATTTCAAATTTATACTTAATGTTACATATTTAACAGTTAATAACAGTTCAAAATAATTATTCGAAACTCAAGAGTAAAACAGAAAAGTTCCATAAAAATTTATAGTGTGGTTCGTGCACATCTTCATGATAAATGTTAAAATAAAAGTGAGCAGAGATCAAGCGCTAATAACAGGCCAACAAAGTTTTGGGACCCAAAAATGTGTTTTAATTGTGTTCCAATTTCTTCACACACACATTTCTACAGAGAAGACAAAGAGTTCGAATACTCATAACTGTGCTAACGAAAAAAGTGATTAGAAACTATTATCATATTTATTTGGTCCTTTTTCTCGCAACACGTCAAATATGTATACACTTATACAGCCTTACACGTTTGGAAACTGTTAAATGTTTGCATTTGTAGATGAAAGGGAAATACCTGATTAGTTAGATTTTGCTAATTTTACAGCAGAGCGATATTTAGTTAAATAACTGTTAATTTCTACCCCTGTATGCTAATATTTCAAATGGCTGTATCTTATGACTGATAACGTTCTTCTATATGACTGTAACACCAGTAAATAACACAGCATCGAAGTAGAAAAATGGCATATATCCCGGAATTTAAAAAAAAATTTACTTTTAATGTTTTTCCTCTGTGGTTTCCATTTGTTTCTTGTCTATATGTGTTAAGAGCTATTAATGTCGTGTTACAAATATCCTTACATTTGAGTAATTTCTGTTTCATATTATCGATTCACGGTTACTGGTCACTAACCACTTCGCATATTTGAGTTGTATACGTGGCGAAATTATATACGTTGTGTAAAAATAAATACAGTTGGTTCTCAATAGTCTTACGAACTAAAGCATTACACAAGGTTATATTATATACTACATTTTCATAGTGACAATTAGTATGTAAAGAAGTGCAAGCGAATGTTAAATATTATTATTTCTCGTCTGAATGAGGCGGTGCATAATGATACGTGAAATTGTGCAAACCGATAATGTTAGATAAATGAATATAGCTATATAGCTGTACATACTATGTCAATCAACTATTGGAAAATTTTTAATTTTGAACAAAATGTATTTACTATTAATCGTAAAACATAAATACTATATTTCATACATTTGTAACTTTAGCTTAATTTTAAAATACCGCGTGAGTACACAGATCTCTGAAATGGCATGAAAATGAAATATTTTCAAAAAACAATAAACAAATCTTGTATTTTCTAACAAGTTTCCCGACCCTATAGGTATTTGCTCTTTCGCGTCTCTGCTGAAGTTATTTACACATACCAATAAAACTATTTAAGAACCCGTTTAACACAGTTAACATTAAAAAATTATTATGAAAATTAATAATTTTATTTTTAAGAGACTTACGTTTTATACCCAAAGCGTGAAATATTTTGATTGCCTTCTAATTATGCCCGTGTGGTTGTCTAAAGTGACTTGAAGCAAACGAAACAAGCATACCTGTAACGTGAGTTGTTCCTATTTGTAGACGTGCGAGATCTGTTGAGAGATTCAATTCTGCTATAGTTGATCGACAAGTGGCATGTGGATTATCACATATGGCAAAACATTTGCGACAATGAATTTCATCACGGGTAATACTACTTACCGTACGCAATCAGATAGATGGTTAGATAATGTGCTTTTCTGTCGTATGAACAGTGCAAGTGTAACTAAATTAAAGACGTAATCTGCTGTAGAAAACACATATGAAAAGAAAATTAACCCCTTAAAAAAATATCAGATGGTTACATTAATAGCGAAAATATCAGAGCTCGTTCTTTCTCTTTCTTCTCGTTCTATATTTTTAATGGTATATTTGGTCCGGTTTGAGCATTTTCACAAGGAAACATTTTTGAGGTGGCAAAAATGTTACATAAAATAAATAATTAGTTATTCTTTGACTGTTTACTTTAAATACCATGCCAGTTTTTTAGGTTATGAAGTTGATATATTACAGCGATTAAAGACAGAATTTGGTTTGAGCTGTGAAATACCTACATATTCTGCACATAAATATGGGCGAAAGGCATAATTAAAAAAAAAAAAATAGGAAAAAATAAGTTAAGATGATTACAAGGAATAAGAATTACAAAACATGAAGTTGTAATTTGAGCATATACTGTATCGTAATTTTCGAATTTTCGAACATATGAAAGATTTAAAATTTTTTACGTAAACGATTAGTTGACCCTTAACCATGATAAATTATATAGTAATCATTTACACACATTCTGATATAGATATTAAATTAGCAGTAGCCGAAAGTGAATATCACGTATGAGCTAAAACTGTTCAATGCTTACTGCCATAANTATAGATATTAAATTAGCAGTAGCCGAAAGTGAATATCACGTATGAGCTAAAACTGTTCAATGCTTACTGCCATAAAAATTATATTTGTGTTTTTTATTACTTAACAGCTGTTAAAATTCAAGCCTTATGATCGCCACTTATGAAAAATTATAATTTGATTTCACACATGGGTGCTTTCTGTCCGCGGCTTCGCCCGTGCATGAAGCGGCTTTTCTTTAACCGAAGGACCTCTTTGTAGACCACATTTGTGGTGCTGTACTCAGGCACTAGGATTTACATTTGCTAGGTGACCTTACTTTGGAGCAGGTGACCTAGGTGAGCTGCCCATGTGAGAAGCAGTCCTCCCTCAAATATTTCCCTACCACCTATAAGTAAGGTCTCCAAGCCTCACTAATAGTCATAGAGGANAGAAGCAGTCCTCCCTCAAATATTTCCCTACCACCTATAAGTAAGGTCTCCAAGCCTCACTAATAGTCATAGAGGAACAGACCTTGTGAGGAAAATGCAGTCTCTTAAATATGAAAGTGCACTCGGGTGGAATGTGTGGTATGGGCGTTAAGAAATCTTATTCCTCTGTGCACATCCAGTGAAGACGGTAAGTCGGTAACATTAACGGACGCATTAACTCAAAGACAATCTTGTTTANTCCTCTGTGCACATCCAGTGAAGACGGTAAGTCGGTAACATTAACGGACGCATTAACTCAAAGACAATCTTGTTTAGTAACAGGCTAAGAGGGGAAGATGCTGTTGATTATCACCTCAGAGTACTGGACTGCATCATCCATTTTTACAATTGTGTCCGCGTATCTCTACCAATTCCACTTCTACTACATTTCTACCACTTCGAACAACTTATGCAAACTATGCTAATGATTTATTACATTGTTAACGTTGATCAGTGCACGTCAAATATTCGTCCAATGACAATCTTTTAGAGATATTTGTCGATCCACTTGAAAAATTCAGAATAAAAATTGTATAACCTCAGCAGATATAGTTTAATGCTTCTGTACAATATGACATCAGCATAAACACTGCATATTTTAATGGTTACCAGGATATCGACTCGATAAGAAGCGTATTAAGTTTAAAAAAGATCTAACGCATGCATTTCTGTCTTTGTGAAGTTGAAGTCGGTATATGAGACTGAAACTCACGACTGGCTCTGCTGTTAGGGGCTAGCCATCCACGGCTGCATCCTAAAGCCTCGTTTACATTGGTCGAGTGAAGCGGTCGAGTATACTGGGCCGGGCACTCGGCTCAGCATGTACTCACCCTGTTACTCACTTAACCGTTCACACTGAAGTGTAAAAGGAATGACAGTATACTTGCGAGCTTTGCACAAGGCAGAACAAATATCTGATTACCATCGTCGGAGTGCAGTGAAAACGTGTTTAAAAAGAGTTTCAGAAACCTTTTTAGACGAAGTAAGTGAAATAATGGAAGAATAAGTGAATAGAGAAAAACAATTGTGGATAAGAGATTGGATAAAGCACAGAGACACTGATGGTCCTTTTGAGGGAGATAGCGACGGAGGATGTTAATGAGTAAAAATCGTTTGTGAGAATGACCAAGGGAAATTTTGACAACCTATATGACGCAATTACACCCAAAATTAGTTGAATATATAACTCTGATGAGAGATGCATTATTCCCACGAGTAAAGGTAGAGGTGACATTAACATTCCTTGTAACTGGAAACAGTTACAGGTCTCTGCAACACATGTTCAGAGTTTCAAAGGCAGCTATTTCCCGTTTCATTCCGGAAGTGTGTGACGACATCTTCGACAGTCTCAAAGAATTCATAAAGGTGATTGTTATACAGGTGCCCACTATAGCTGTGAAATCCTACATACTAAAAATACATTAGCATTTCCACATTCACCTTCTTCGTTTACCTCGTGTTCAATCAAAGTGTCCTGTATGAGAAATAATTACAAATCATTTCCCTCTGATATATATACTCTATTCTACCCTCCCGCCCTTCAAGTATAACTATTCACTCTTTTCCTCCAAGTAATCTGACGCCAAATATTTACCAAACCTTCACGCACCTGCTAAGCTCATCTTATCTCTAGAAACCATAACAAATCAAATGTTTTATATCCGAAATATTTGGGAACGGAGAAATACAATTACAGTCTACTTGCCTCCTGACCCGGAGTACCAGAGAAAAGTGGAATTCGACACACAAAGGCTTCCTTGATTGGTGGAAATTCCCCAACTGCTGCGGAGCTATAGACGGAGAGCATGTGTTGATGGAGGCTCCGCCAAACAGTTACAAGGTTAATGGTCTCCTAAGCATTTATTGGTCTTGATCGCTATCCAGGTAGCAAAAACAATGTTTCAGAAGGTTTTGGATTTCAAATTTAATGTCTAGAGACGGCGATTTATTTGTATTCAAGAGAAGTTGTAAACACAAGGAAATACCCGCACCACGACAGTGTCTGCCACCCTCTGCGCACGAGAATTCCCAAACCAAAAATTAATAATCGCCGGGATGTGGGATCGAATCTTCAGCCTCATTTACATTGGTCGAGTAAAGTATGTTGTCAAGTAGCTACTCGCTCGTCCACTATACCCGTGTAAACGGTTGAGCGAGTATGAGGTAGAGTGCAATGCACCACTCGGCTCAGTTGGAAGGCGAGTCGAGTGGTTTATGTGGAGACACGGCCACTCGCTGCTCGCCTTCCCCCACCCACATCCTTTTTCATCACGTCACACGCTCTCCCTTACTGGTCATCATGTGTAAAAGTTCAGTGGAGTACACAGTAGACGTCAGACAGTGTATGCACGCGTTCGACAGTTGTTTGTTTATATAGTTTTCGAGATTCAGAATGATGAAGAAGGCGGATGAAGAAACTGTTAAGTTTGCCGAGGTATACCGAGAATGTGAATGCTTGTGGAACATGAGTAGTCCAACATACAAGAAGAAGAACATGAGACAAAGTGTTTTACAGTATATCATCAGGCAAATTGGTAAAGAAGGAATAAGAATGTCAGAAATAAGACAGAAAATAAAAAATATACGATCAACCTACAATCAAGAAACTCTGAAAATAAAGAAGTCAGTAAAGTCATGGCCGGGTACTGTAGATGTGTGTGTACTGGCTATGAAGTGGTTCGCCATTCTGTAACCTATATTGAAACTGTCGAAAAGAACAAGTGATACTCAAAGTAATTTGCAAGAACATGTGCTTTCATACAAGACAATATATGGTAGTCATACATTTCAGCTTGTAGTTCCAAATATTGTGCAGCATTATATTATTATAGTAAACGGTGTTTCGTACCTTTATTGTTGTGTAATACGTGTATGAGATTAAATAGTTAGAAACGCAAACGGCAAGAAATACTAAAGGAAGGCATGTAGGCATAATAAAAATTAACAAATAAAGTAACAATATTAGGAGTATTATATGAGACAGGTAGGATAATTGAACCACAACACCGAAAAATAATTTTGTAAATGTAGTATGAATTCATTTTTTATTTAGTGTTATATTATCACCATAAAGTGCTGTGTTGCCATCTACATAATACCAGCATGTCTGCTTTTCTTACAGGAAGTGGAGACTGGTGAGGATGTGGATGACGTGGACGAATGTGGAGCGTCTGTACGACTAGGAGTTGTGACAGAATCTGCACGACAAACATCACCTTCCTCGAAAACAACTGAAGGTCATTCGCAGGCGGCCACTCCCGACAAGAAAAGCAACAGAATTGCCTGCCGCATAATTTTGGGAGCCAGAGAGGACTAAAACATTGGCTGCAGGAGTTGACATCTGCTGTCAGGGTAGTACGAGCAGTGAACGAAACCTTTCAGCAACCGGAGCTTGAACCCAATGAAAATTATGTATTTGGTAAGTAAGTGGCTAAAGATGACGCCAACGAAAACAATCTTGGCCCAATAATATATTCAAGCAATTCTCACCAAATATAGGTTACAGTCATACACATTTAATGAGTCTAGCAACATATTGGATGATAAGCATCGACTTACGTCACCTACAAATAGTGTGTAATTTGCCAGCGGTAGTTATTAAGTACCTTCTGCAAGTCCGTCGCCCCTCAGTCTATTTCCTGCATATGTATCAACAGGCTAGGAGCCGGCCCACCATTGTGAATCCACATGAGTTGTTGACTACTACAATCATTCTGGCACAAGTATGCAACTTGACAGGTGGTCGTAGGTTTTAACATTTAGCGATTGTTCCTTGTTCTTGTAAAGTATTTGCCACACTTTATGAAACATGTTATTAGTTATGTTTAAAAAATGTACCAGTATAACGCTTTTACTTTGTTTCAATCTAGTTACAGTAATTGTAAGAGCATGAAGCTTCATTAAATAACGAGTAAGGCTTTATGTTTATGTTCGTTATCAGAAGAAATGTTTGAACGATAGTAATATTAAGCACGAAGAAGTAATGAACAATCCAATTCATGTTAATTTTGAATACATGCTAGTTTTGAACAAATACTCAACTTCAAGGAATCTCCATGTACAATGAATGTTCTTACTCTGACAGGGCACAGCACCCTCATTGCTGAAGTAATGTTTCAGTATATCCCGTATATTCTTGGACAGATGTGTTGTACGATGACCACCCGACCTCTCCAAGTTTCGGAGTTCACCTGCTTCCGATATCCATCGACGGCACCTTGTCGAAGATATGTTACTGCTGACGTTACTAGCAGACAATGGTGTATAGCACAGGCTGCGCAAACGAGTTTAGTTACTGTTGTAACAATGCTCGACAATATACCTTGGAATACACGGAACTGACTGACAAGGATTCCAAAAGCATTTTCTTTAATCCAGCTCATACGAATCACACTGTAATTGAAGATCTTTTATTCAACACTAAGAGGTTGGTGTCTTCCTGCATACGGCTTCATCAAGTATGGTTTCAGTGGGAAAACGTCATCCCCGACAAGTTAGTATCCCTCGCGAAGCAGTCCGTATTCCAATGGTCGTTACAGTGAAAACTTTTGGAAAACACCTCCATCGGATTCGGCACCTTGGTGTCCAACTTCAATGTACATAAAACAGGTCCTATAATTTTAACAGTAATAAGTACTATACCGTGTGTCCCCTTATAGTTATAATATTCACTGACGCTGTTTGGCGGAGCCTCCATCAACACATGCTCTCCGTCTATAGCTCCGCAGCAGTTGGGGAATTTCCACCAATCAANCTGTTTGGCGGAGCCTCCATCAACACATGCTCTCCGTCTATAGCTCCGCAGCAGTTGGGGAATTTCCACCAATCAAGGAAGCCTTTGTGTGTCGAATTCCACTTTTCTCTGGTACTCCGGGTCAGGAGGCAAGTAGACTGTAATTGTATTTCTCCGTTCCCAAATATTTCGGATATAAAACATTTGATTTGTTATGGTTTCTAGAGATAAGATGAGCTTAGCAGGTGCGTGAAGGTTTGGTAAATATTTGGCGTCAGATTACTTGGAGGAAAAGAGTGAATAGTTATACTTGAAGGGCGGGAGGGTAGAATAGAGTATATATATCAGAGGGAAATGATTTGTAATTATTTCTCATACAGGACACTTTGATTGAACACGAGGTAAACGAAGAAGGTGAATGTGGAAATGCTAATGTATTTTTAGTATGTAGGATTTCACAGCTATAGTGGGCACCTGTATAACAATCACCTTTATGAATTCTTTGAGACTGTCGAAGATGTCGTCACACACTTCCGGAATGAAACGGGAAATAGCTGCCTTTGAAACTCTGAACATGTGTTGCAGAGACCTGTAACTGTTTCCAGTTACAAGGAATGTTAATGTCACCTCTACCTTTACTCGTGGGAATAATGCATCTCTNGAGACCTGTAACTGTTTCCAGTTACAAGGAATGTTAATGTCACCTCTACCTTTACTCGTGGGAATAATGCATCTCTCATCAGAGTTATATATTCAACTAATTTTGGGTGTAATTGCGTCATATAGGTTGTCAAAATTTCCCTTGGTCATTCTCACAAACGATTTTTACTCATTAACATCCTCCGTCGCTATCTCCNATATAGGTTGTCAAAATTTCCCTTGGTCATTCTCACAAACGATTTTTACTCATTAACATCCTCCGTCGCTATCTCTCTCAAAAGGACCATGAGTGTCTCTGTCATTTATCCAAACTCTTACCCACCATTTTTTTTTCTCTATTCACTTATTCTTCCATTATTTCACTTACTTCGTCCTNCATTTATCCAAACTCTTACCCACCATTTTTTTTTCTCTATTCACTTATTCTTCCATTATTTCACTTACTTCGTCCAACAAGGTCTCTGAAACGCTTTTTAAACACGTTTTCACTGTGCTCCGACGATGGTAATCAGATTTTTTTACTGCGTTGTGCATAGCTTGCAAGTATTCTGTCATACTTTTTACACTTCAATGTGAACAGCCAGGCGAGTAACAGGGTGAGTATATGCTTGGCCGAGTGCTCGGGCCAGCATGCTCGACCTCTTCACTCAACCAATGTAAACGAGGCTTTAGGTTGCAGCAGTTTAGGGCTAGTCCTTGGCAACTGAGCCAGCCATGAGTTTCAGCATCGTATACAGACTTCAACTTTTTAAAGACAGAAATGCGGCGTTTGATTTTTTTTTTAAACTTAACACGCGTCTTATTGAGTCAATAGCCTGATTACCATTCAAATATGCAAGGTTTGCGCTGATGTCATATATGTGATGTTACTGCCGTTTGAATGATGTTTTTTTTGCCAGGCATGTTTCTGGATTTTTACAGCAAACGATCTTCATTACTCAAGAAATAATCTTTACGTAACTAAAAACAAAGCTACATTTTCATTAATCTCTATGTATAAAGTTTAGTTCCCGACTCACTCACCAACAAACAGCCCAAACTGCCAAACAAAAAATTATGAAAGTTCAGGGATGGCTTTCCCTTAGGGTGAAGGCACCCACTAAGAAAGGACTTTTCAAAATTCTATTCCTAAGGGGGTGAAAAGGAAAAATGTGTTTTTAAGGACTCTTCGAACCCTTCATGAATTCATTAACCCGATCAGATCGCATGCTCTTAGCTTCAAAAAGTAACCTAAACAAATACATGAAAACAAGTTCCGGGATTTTTTTAAATCCATCCTCTTAGAGGTCAAAAAGTGATGATATATTTTCGAGGACTCCTCAATTGCTTAGTAACTGGGTATGATATCATCACTTTGTTTGTTTTAAAAAAATTGGCTATATAAACAATTAAACACCAATTTCAGAATTTTCCTTAATAACGTTTTAAGAGGATAAATTTTTTTATATATATTTTTGACAATATATTATTTACATTACACCATTCCTATGCTTGTGTCCTCAAATCAAAATTATTTATAAAAACTTATAGAGCGAAAGAAGTATTAATAGAAATGAAACGTCTTTCTTAAAGAGAATTAAGTTTCATTTTCCTTTCAGTCGCAGGAAAACGTGTTGGAACTGATCATCATTAAAAATTAAATAACTCATTTCAATAGACTGCACAATCTGTGAAATACATAGTGCTGTTTTTATTTTTCGTATAAAGTTTTTTATAGGTTTTAACAAACCTGATTTTGTAACTTAAATATTTTACAGCAGTTTTGCAACTACAAATGCTCAGGTTGTACAATCTTTATTCTGAATTTTTCAAGTCGATCGACAAATATCTCTAAACGATTGTCATTGGACGAATATATGTCGTGCATTGATCAACGTTAACAATGTAATAAATCATTAGCATAGTTTGCTTAAGTTGTTCGAAGTAGTAGACATGTGGTAGAAGGGGAATTGGTAGAGATCCGCGGACACAATTGTAAAAATGGATGATTCAGTCCAGTAATCTGAGGTGATAATCAACTGCATCTTCCCTTCTTACCCTATTATTAAACAAGATTGTCTTTGAGTTAATGCGTCCGTTAATGTTACCGACTTACCGTCTTCACTGGATGTGCACAGAGGAATAAGATTTCTTAACGCCCATACCACACATTCCACCCGAGTGCACTTTCATATTTAAGAGACTGCATTTTCCTCACAAGGTCTGTTCCTCTATGACTATTAGTGAGGCTTGGAGACCTTACTTATAGGTGGTAGGGAAATATTTGAGGGAGGACTGCTTCTTACACGGGCAGCTCACCTAGGTCGCCTGCTCCAAAGTAAGCTCACCTAGCAAATGGAAATCCTAGTGCCTGAGTACAGAACCACTAAAGTGCTGTACAAAGAGGTCCTTTGTTAAAAGAAAAGCCGCTTCATGTGCGAGCGAAGCTGTGGACAGAAAGCACCCATGTATGAAATCGAAACAAAATTGTTTAAAAGTGGAGATCCTAAAGCTCGAATTTTAACAGCTATAAAATAAAGAAAACATAAATAATCATTTTATGGCAGCAAGCATTGATCAGTTTTAACTGATACGTCATATTCACTTTCGGCTACTGCTAATTTAATATCTATAGCCGAATGTTTGTAAATTATTACTATATAATTTATCATGGTTAAGGGTCAACCACTTGTTTACGTAAAAAAATTTTAAATCTTTGATATGTTCGAAAACTCTAAAATTACATTACAGTGTATGCTTAAATTACAACTTCATGTTTTGTAACTCTTATTCTTTGTAATCATCTTAACTTTATTTATCCTTTTTTTTTTTAAATACCGCCTGTCGCCCATATTTATGTGCAGAATATGTAGGTATTTCACAGCTTAAATCAAATTCTGTCTGTAATCACTGTAATATATCAGCGTCGTAACCTAAAACACTGGCTTGGTATTTAAAGTAAACAGTTAAAGAATAAAAAATTATTAATTTTATGTAACATTCTCGCCACATCAAAAATGTTTCCTTGTGAAAATGTTTAAACAATAGCAAATATACCATTCAAAATATATACCGAGAAGAAAGAGAAAGAACGAGCTCTGATATTTTCGCTATTAATGTAACCTTGTGAGATTTTGTTTATAGGTTAGTTTTCTACAGCAGATTACGTCTCTAATTTAGTTACACTTGCACTGTGCATACGACAGAAAAACACATTATCTAACCATCTATCTGATTGCGTACGGTAAGTAGTATTACCCGTGATGAAATTCATTGCCGCAAATGTTTTGCCATATGTGATAATCCACATGCCACTTGTCGATCAACTATAGTAGAATTGAATCTCTCAACAGATCTCGCACGTATATATAGGAAAACCTCGTGTTACAGGTATGTTTGTTTTGTTTGCTTCAAGTCACTCTAGACAACCAAACGGACATAATTAGAAGGTAATCAAAGTATTTCACACATTTGTGTATAAAATGTAAGTCACTAATGAGAAAATTATTATTTTTTATACGATTTATTAATGTTAACTCTTTTAAAAAATTCTTAAATAGTTTTATTAGTCTGTGTAAATAACTTCAGCAGAGATACGAAAGAGCAAATACCTATGGAGTAGGGAAACTTGTTAGAAAATACAAGATTCGTTTATTGTTTTTGGAAAATATTTCATTTTCATGCAGTTTCAGAGATGTGTGTACTCACGTGGTGTTTTAAAATTAAGCAGAATTTACAAATTTATGTACTATTAAATTAATGTTTTTTTATAAATAATAAATATTTAAATTTCGAAATTAAAATTTTCCAATAGTTGATTGACATATCATATAAAGCTATATAGCTATATTCAGTTATCTTACATTATCAGTTGATATAATTTCACGTATCATTATGCACCGTCTCATTCAGATTAGAAATAATAATATTAAACATTCGCTTGCACTTCTCTACATATGAAAATGTATTATATAATATTACCTTGTGTAATACTTTAGTTCGTAAGACTATTGAGAACCAACTGTATTTCTTTTTACACAACGTATATAATTTCACCACGTATACAATTCAAATCTGAGAAGTGGTTAGTGACCAGTAACCGTGAATCGATAATATGAAACAGAAATTACTCAAATGTAAGGATATTAACACATTTAGACATGAGACAAATGAAAACCACAGAGGGAAAACCTTATGCCATTTTTCTACTTCGATACTGTGTTATCTACTGGTGTAACAGTCATATAGAAGAATGTAGTCAGTCATAAGATACAGCCATTTTAAATATTTGCATACAGGGGTAGAAATTAACAATTATTTTACTGAATATCGCTCTGCTGTAAAATTAGCAAAATGTAACTAATCAGGTATTTCCCTTTTGTCTACAAATGCAAACATTTAATAGTGTCCACACGTGTAAGGCTGTATAAGTGTATACATATTTTACGTGTTTTGAGANTAAATATTTTAAGTGTTTTGAGAAAAAGTACCAAATAAATTATTAATATTGTCCAGTAACTTTTTTCGTTAGCACAGTTATTTCGAACTCTGTATCTTGTCCTAAACTAATCTGTAGAAGTATTTCGAACACAGTGCTTTGACTTTTGTTGAAGTGTGTCTGAAGTCATTGGAACTCAATTAAAACACATTTTTGAGTCCCAAAATTTTGTTAGCCTGCTATTAGGTTTTGATTTCTGCTTACTTTTAATTTTATCATGAAGATATAGACGAACAACACTATAAATTTTTATGGAACTTTTCTGTTTTACTCTTGAGTTTCGAATAATTATTTTGAACTGTTACCAACTTTTAAATATATAACATTAAGTATAAATTTTAAATTGCTATAGTTTCCATAGCAAATCTTGTAAACTTAATCGCCACAATTTTGGATTATCATGAGATTAAAATTTATCATATGTACATCACAAAAACGTAAGATATACTTAAAATATAGCTATTAAAATTCATTTTCGGCACTTTGGGCTCTAAAACATTAATTAACGTGTGAAGATAAGGAACTATTAATTTTTAATTCGGTCACAAAGACAGTGAAGGGTAAATGTTAAATAACTGTAACTAATAGTATTATCTGTTTCAAAGACTACGCCCTACAAATTCAGTGTAAGCGTGTAGTGTGAAAGTGTATTTAAGCTTCAGTGGACAATAAGCATAAAGACATACATGAGTGTGTAACGTGATTGTGATTGGTGAGTGACGGCAGGAGAACAAGATGGCCGGAGTAGTGATCCACGGCGTGTGGCTGCTCGGGTTGCTGACGGTGACGTCATGTGAGTCCAGCCCCCAGTGCTCATCTTCACTGCCGGCAGACATACACTTCACTATCAGCAGCAGCAGGAACCACACCGGTCACTGGAATGCACTGGTGAGAGCGTTTACAGAGTAAGTCGTGTTGTTAATGACTTTTCACGTTTCACGTAACACGTTACAAGTATCACCTTCACGTAAGCCGGCTACGCCATGACTGGTGTATTTCATTGTGACCTATTACGATCTGAAATTAATTTATGACATAGAAAGTTGGAAGTCGTTTGCGTACGTGTCTAAGGACTCTGGAGTACCGTTATCTACTGTTCGAATTTTGAATAAAGAAAAAACGACAGTAGAATCTGAGTGCACCAATGGGCACAAGTTGGAGAATTCTCCGAACTAGAGCTGTGCCTGGTCAAATGGATCAAATACCGCCGAGCCGACAACATACTGGTGAGTGGAGTTTTAATTAAACAAAAGGCTCATGATTTTGATGAAAATATACACATAGCCAACTTCACTTGAAGCAATGGTTGGCTAGCATGTATCAAAAACAGAAATGGCCTAGTTTTTTTTAAAATTAGTGGCGAGAGTAACGATGTTAATGCCGATGTTTCCAATCAATTGATTTCCGTTTTACCGTCTATTTGGTCTAATTTCAATCCTAACGACGTGTTCAATGCCGACGAAACTTCTTTGTTTTATAAATGTCTCCCCACTTGAACGTATACATTTAAGGGTGATCAATTCCATGGAGGTAAATTTAGTAAGGAACACACGACACTAATTCTTGGTGCCAAACTGAATAGGACCAAAAAATTACTCTTATTGCTTTTCGGGAAATACAAAACTCCACTTTCTTTTAAAGGTGTCAAGACTTTGCCGGTAAACTACAAAANATGAACATATACACATCACCAACTTCACTTGAAGCAATGGTTGGCTAGAATGTTTCAAAACAGAAATGGCCTAGTTTTTTTAAAAATTAGTGGCGAGAGTAACGATGTTAATGCCGATGTTTCCAATCAATTGATTTCCGTTTTACCGTCTATTTGGTCTAATTTCAATCCTAACGACGTGTTCAATGCCGACGAAACTTCTTTGTTTTATAAATGTCTCCCCACTTGAACGTATACATTTAAGGGTGATCAATTCCATGGAGGTAAATTTAGTAAGGAACACGACACTAATTCTTGGTGCCAAACTGAATAGGACCAAAAAATTGCTCTTATTGCTTTTCGGGAAATACAAAACTCCACTTTCTTTTAAAGGTGTCAAGACTTTGCCGGTAAACTACAAAAACAGTAATAAATCTTGGGTGATGCGGGATATTTTCACTGATTGGCAGAAGGGTCTCAACCGACAAATGAAGTTAGGGAACAGAAAAATTGTGTTATCCTCGACAAGTGTCTGTCCACACCGCGTTGCCTGAACTCGACCATGAGAAATTTTTTTCTTCCTCCCAACATGATAAGTAAATTACAGCCCATGGGCCAAGGGATTATAAAGAACTCCAAGCTCCTGTACAGGAAAGAATAATTCTGACTTATTCGTTCCTCCATCGAGCAGAATTCATTTACAAACTATATTTTAATATGCATTTATTGGCACTGCACGTTATTAGTCCCGTNACATATATTGAGACAGCACGTTTTTAAGTCATGTGTTACCAAACTCACTCAAATGCCCCATGTAACTGCCTTTCCGAACTTGCAGATACTAAATAAAATGCCATTTTGTTTTCATCCCCCAGAAAACTCACTGCCCTATATGTGTTAAAGTGGTTTCAGTTATATGTAATTTTCAAAGTCTTCTATTTTCTTTCCTCGGAATCCAGAACTTCTTTACGTAAACATTTTGTTTGGAAATGTTGTGAATTTGATAATTGAAACGTCTTGAGTAAAATACTCCGGTTGCCAGAATGTGTTACCAAATAACAGAACATGAAACGTAGCATTTCTTATTTAGATATATTTTGCTTATAGTACGGTCTACTGGGAAATATTTCATTGAGATACTGGAGATCTGTAAAACTGATAATATTTAATTTTGTATAATATTCCGGTTGTCGGCTCCTTAGCACTTAAGTTAGTACACATTTACTGAAATATAACATGAAGACAATTTAACCGGCCTGACTCGTGTCAAATATTTCTGCAAAAATTAACAACTTATTTTGTATTCGAACCCATACCTTTGTAACAAAGCTGCTAATTGTTCAACGATCCAACTATAAATATGTTTAATTGCGATTTGTAATATATGAAACAATTATAAATGCACTTTTTCCAGTTTACCTTAAAAGTCACTATTTGTGTTATCCCTTCCAGTTAGGCTTCCACCTTGCTGGTTGATCTGGCTTTCTACATCTCCGTGAAGCTTATTTGCGGCGGAGGTATATGATAACGCGGCACTATTTATAAGTCATTTCAGAAACGGAATATTTTGAGAAAATACTTTTCGCTCATATTGATTTTAATATGTTTGCATCAGCTAATTTGCGCTTTCGGCAAAGAACTATAGTAACCGTTTGTTTAAACTCGTGCTCTAGTAAATTAACGCTTTGTTTATTATGTCTCGAAAACCATTTTTACGGTATCCTGGATTTTTATTTTCTCGTATGATATGTGAAATGGTTAAATTATAGGAAAACAGGTACAACTCATACTGAATATCAGCACATGTTCTATCTGAGATTTCATAGCAAGCAGTAACCTGAGTTTTAGTTTTCGACAAAATATATTACGTAATGTTTATTTACTTTTTTTTTTTTTAACGATAAGATTGTGTTACCCGTTGTAAATATGGTGTATATGAGACGAGGCATTTCTGTAAGACATATTCATGCAATATATCTACATCTAGGTTACAGTCAAAATACGTTACTGTAGTATTGTAAAAATGCGCCAAATCATGCATTTGTTCACGTAGTAAAATTCATAATTCTCTATGGATAATGATATTGATAATGTTTATTGTCATTTGATAACATCACTGGTAGAAGTCTTATACATGATATTCGTAAAGTTAATTTATTGTTCATCCTTTACATGCCAGATAAGTTACAACTCTTTTGGCACTATACAATCAAACATTTAACTTGCGTTTTCTATCAATATTTTGATTCACTCAAACTCTAAGAATTCACTAGATTCATACATTGAGATAAAATTGATATTTCGCCACACACCTCGCAAACCTTTTTAGTTATTATTTAATAAAAATCACTACGTTAATAATTTTCTTGTGAATTAAGCATTATTACAGTATTAATTTTAATATTTTTTTGCTGAGTTACAAATATTAAATAAACAAACAATATAAATGTAATTTGGAAAACGATGTATCCCACGGACTTGCTCAGTTTAGCACCGATAAATTATACATATATAATTAATTTACAGACTTGAATAGCAACATTTTACAAAAAGGAATAATTTTGTTTTGGGGGCGAGTCACTTGTCCCAATAAAAACAGTAAACTAATGTGACGTCATAAAGAACAGCTGCCACGCGCCACACAATGGAGATGTTTACTAACAGAACTCGGAACTGTCTTGTTATACGAGACCAGCAATTCCAAGTGGCGATGTCAGATGTTGCAACAAAGGACTGTGTGTTTTTACAACCACGGTGTTTATCTTTGATCAGAGGATTAATTATTCACAATTTGAGGAATGCTTCAATATTATTTTGGGCGTTTTCTTTCAAATTATTCACGTGTTATTCCCTACACAACACGAACGTTTCATGTCGTTACAAATTATAGATGGAATGTGATTATTATTTTTATCGATTTTCACAAGCTGTTTAGTCTGTTTATTCTGCCTTGTTTAATAATGGTTAGATAGCAACCATTTATGTTACTTTATAACCCTTGTAAATAAATCCCGGGATGCACTAGAATTACTCATACATAGAACTTATTAAAAGGGTGAAAACTTTTTTTTACAAAATTTTAGGGTATTTTATGGTTTCGTGGTATGATTAATAAAACTTCATTAAAATTCCAAAACGCTGAAAAACAACATTCAGCATACTTTTTTAGCATAAATATTACAATTTAAATTTAAATTATTCCGTTCAAATTTTAAAACGTTACTGTAGCACAAAGTGTAATTTCAGCTGAAGTGTGTATTTAAATCGTATGAGTGGCAAACCTTAATTTCTTTGAAATACGACACTTGGTTAATCTGCGTTGAGGGTTTAATTTTAGCTATTTCTATCTTAAAATTTCATATAAAAATTTTAAATTTAAAAACAGGAATCACACATTAAACATCTATTATATATTTTCTATTGCATGATAATAGCATTAATAATTATTTAGAGTAGAAGTGTAGGGAAATAATAATGTTGAAATTTTTATATTTGCAAGAAAAACTTATAAATTTGTAATTACTATAACACATTTTATTATTTTCCTTTAAAGTCAATTTCCTTCATTATCATACTTCTTACTGTTATTGCATATCAAAACATAAAAGGGTGTATTAATAGCCTTTTTAAGACCTTTATGTGAAATGTGGTGTAAATATTGGTATCACCTGTATTCCCAGGTGCAGCTGAATCACGAAAGTAGCGCCAAAGGGAATGATCGTCTGGAGACCGGAGCTTGGGAGGTGGACGTCAAGCAAACCGTACAAAAATGCGAGGACCGTGAGAAAGTGGGAATAGTTGCTTCAGTGACAGGTACGGCTACGATGAACCCGCAATCTATTTGGTTTTATGAGATTATTGTTTCTCAAATATCATCTTGTATGTCGAGTCCATACTGACGCACAATTCACAGCATAAATTTCCTCATGTTTGCCTGTGAGTAGTATAGTTTTATCGGTTCTGGGACATGAGTCATGAGTAGGAGCAAGGAACCGTCCGCCGTCTTGGATGACATCACGATTTTTTCCCAATTTTCCCCTCAAAATTACACATTTTTCTCTCAAAAGCGAACAATTTACCCTTAAAACTTCTCTTTTTTCACTAAGATTTCACTCATTTCCATGAGAATTTCCCTTTTTATCGTCAAAATTTTACGTTTTACTTCAAAAAATCGATGCCCCAGAATTTCCGATACCAAGCCCCCGAAAGGCAATTTTAGAGCCATTTGAAAGATTTGTCCACGACGAAACGATAGTGAAGGGGGGGCGGGCTGCCTATTAGCTTCCAGTCTCCACCCCCTCGACCCACTCCTGGCAAGGCTCATATATTATTATCTCAACCTTTTACAACAAGAAGATAATACACAATTAAAATAATGTGCACAAAAAATATTAAACAACTCGTAAAATATAACATTTTTATAATTGTATATTTTCAGCAATGTCTATGAATCCGAAATTATGACGCAGAAACGAAGCATTTCTGCTGGAGATGTGTAGCCGAAGCTAAATATAAAAAACGCTTTTCACAAGACATCCACTACCAAACCATCCCACAAGGGGCTCAAAATTATGCGGTTATAACACGTCTGCTAAGTGTCCTATAATCGAAATAATTAGAACTACTCCACATCAGCGGATTTGATTGCAGGACAGCTGCAAATGCTCCACTGGAATAATTCAAATTTCGCTAGTAATTTTTTTTACAGGTATTAACTAATTAAACAATTGTAATAGCCGCGCAGTGAAATCTCAGTGCATTACACTGACCCACCAGTAGATAACAGCTCATGAACTGTATGAGTGATCGAGACTTGGAGTGTATCGGTACTTTGTTGCTTGCAGCCCCTCGAGACTTGGAGTGTATCGGTACTTTGTTGCTTGCAGCCCCTCCTGCGAGAGCTGCGCCGGGCTACGAGTTGGTCCCTGGCTTCGGCTATTACAAGCTCCACACTGACACGAAGACCTGGCTCGAGGCTCGACAGAAGTGCAACGACGAGGGCGCGCACCTCGCCATTGTCAACTCCGAACAGGAGCTCAAGGTGTTGCACAGGATCCTCCAGATGCATCCCAAAATATCAGAGGCTTGGAAAAATGACTGCGTATATCTCGGATTCCACGATATGTTCGTGGAAGGACAGTACCTCACAATTTTCGGTAAGTAGTCTCCGCGTAACCTTACTGGTCATCGGCTTCTTATTTTCTAGTAAACGGCGAGTATATCTACAATTTCACCCGCAGCAAAAATTAACTTATTTATTGGATTTTTATACGTAAATCTTGAGTATCTTATTTGTCGGTTTGTTTAGAACAGTCATTTTTAACAGTTTATGAATCACAATTATGGTATGTCGTAATTACTTGTGAAAGGTACAGGTCAGGTCACGTACTCTGAAAATTTCACCCTTGGGTAAAACATTTATCTTATCTCGTTACCTGTACTCTTCGCACCACATTTATGCATTAAATTGTTCGTGTTGATAAATCTTCAATTAAATTTTATTGCATTGAGAGAAACCAATATTTGGAAAAAACAGCTTTGTATCAAGATTTTAAGACAAACGTTATTGTACTTTTCTTTAAAGCCTATTGGCTACTAAGATATCAATAAATGCTATTTTAATTGTTATCAAGCCGTACAACTAAACGCTGCATTCTTTCGTTGCCTTTTTTTATATAACACAATACTAACGTGTACCTTGAAAGTTTTAAATTATTATAAGTAGTGCTTACATAAGTATATTTAAGGCAACAACAAAATAACTATGCAAATAATACTCCTTTTGAAGAAATTCTGTCCAAAATGTGTGTAATTAAATCTTGCCTAGAAGTGAAGCACCACTGCCTCTTTCTGTAGTGGAGATTACAAGCGTTACTTAATTTCGTATGCTCAGTATATTTTAGTTTCAGCGTCGTGTGGCTTCATAAAGTTTAGTTCGGATGGTTACTTAATATGAAGATACACAAGCTTTCCCGAACTTAA